>JBBMOL010001756.1:0-32775 GCA_037954665.1 Laguncularia racemosa | reverse complement strand
GTTTTCAGGGAACACAACCCTTGATGATAATTTCCTGGTGAATCAAAGGTGGGTTTTCCCCTTCCTAGCATTGTTGTGCTGGAGGGGGAAAATTTAAAATTTGTTCTAGGTTGCAGTATGACACAATGTTTGCAACAGGAAATTTTTGGCTTGGGAAATATGTTTCACATTCACAAGGAAAAAGTTTAGCAGAGAAACTTCTGTACTAAAGTTTCTAGAGCTTTTGTTATGGTATTTTTCTCTTTCATGACAGTGAAGAACTTAAAATTGAAGAGTGCCCCCAAATGAAAGTTTTCCATGATTGTTTTTGTTGTTGCTTGCCAAAGACCCCAGTCTCTCTGATTCAAGCAATGGCCATTCTTCGTCCAGCTATTATTTACATTTTTTGGGTAATAGAGGGCATGTTAATTTATATTTTAGGCTTGGGTCCCTACAGACCTGTACACTGGAAATCGAACTCCTGCGGGGGGGGTGGATCTGAACTTGCTGTTAGGTGGCCCCATCCCTTTAGGGGGGGTGGAATCTAGATTCATGCAAGTTGTGCCCTAGCAAAGAATTTTCCCACAGCTAGGGTTGTTAACACTTTCCAATCTCTGAATATGATTCGGGGTTTTCTTTTTTTGTTTTGATAAAACAATTAGGATGTAAATTATGGGAAAAATTGATGGAGGGGGAGGGAAAAATTACCTGGCAAGGTAAAAAAAAAAAAAAAAAAAAAAAAAAAAAAACCAAACCAAAAAAAAAAAAAAAAAAAAAAACACCCCAAAAAAAAATATTTCCCCAACCCCCCCCAACACCACCCTCCCAAAAACAAAACCCATCACACAACCAAAACGACACAAAACATACAACCCACATCACCAACACACACATACAACATCACCATATTAATGAACATCATGAAACACACACCAACAAAAACCACGACACACAGAACCAACCACATAACCCCGCCCCACAACACCCCAAAAACACAGTCAAGCATCCCCATTAGGAAATGCCTTCCCACTATTTCTCCTTCTATTAAAATTACAACAGGGCCCGAACTCTTGGATCATATCACTTGTAGTTACTCTTTTTGTTGCCTTCTTAATCTGCTCTCCTGCTGTCAAAGAATTCTAATTTCAGTTATGTTTATAGATTTTATGTATAAACAAGAAAAAGAAAAGTTTTTACACCATTTCTAAGAAAGCCTAAAGGTGGGCCTTTCTAATTCTTTGGGGGTACTCTCAAGTACAGTGTGCTTCAGAGCCCTTGTTTTTGCCTAAACTTTATTTTGTTTCCAGTTGCCTTTGAAACTATGTACGTTGGCAGGCGTTCTTTTGACTATGAGTAGTTTTTTCCTATTTTTTTTTTTTGAAATGAATTTTTCATGGAAATGGCTAATCTATTTTACAAAAGTATTCATTTAAATTATGTCTCTGAATATCTGTAGGTTGTTCATCTTTAAGTGGATTTTTTAAAAAAAACTTTTGGGCTGGTTTATTTTTTCTTTTTTCTTTTAAGTTACTTGAGCTGCTTTTTCCATTCCCTCGTTTCAAAACTTGGCCCTGATGAATGTGTGGTTCATGGGTTTATATTTGGGGAATTCATGTGGTAGTGGGTAATGAAGAGCAGCTCTAGTGTATGGCACCTGATCATGGAGGTACCAGTAGTAATCTTTTTCGAGCAAAAACCATATTTTTAGTCTTTTTGGGTTTTGTTTTTTTTGTTATTTTTTTAAAAATTTGGTGGTTTCTTCTTTGTCCGATTCATCCTTGTTTGTTTTTTATTTTTTTTTTGGTTTACTCGCCCTTTGAGCCCAATGATAATGATGAGTTCGATTGAATTCTCTTTCTTTATAAGAACATTTTCCAATCTATAAAATTTTGTAAATTTGAAAAATTCTAGTTCTATGACAGAATTTTATATAACCCTTCCCCGGTTTAACGATTGTATATTCTCTTTATTTCAATAAATTTTATTTAAAAAAAAAAAAAAATTCATTTGCAACATTGTTCATTATGTGAGTTAAAAATAATTACCGGGGAAAGATGCAAAGCGTTGGTACCAAAAATTAATAAAAGTCTGTTCATAGCTTTTGGGTATTTTAAAAATGCATTTTTTAGCTACGGTATCTACTCTCTCCATGCTGAAATAATACTTTTTTTTTTTTCTGATTTATCTTCAGGGTTTTCCCCCAAATTTTGCCCTAATTTGGTTTCATTTGGCAAAAACCCGAAGTCAATGTTTATACTGTGGAAGCTGGAAAAATGGCCTTACTTTGTCTACATTGGGAAGAGATCTGTTCCCCCTAAGGCATTACAATGTTGGGTTTGGTGTTTTTGGCCCTTTGGAAAAGTAAATTACTTGGTCCGTGGTATGAGAAGTGGTGGCTGCATGCTGGCTTTGTTCACCTGCATCTTTTTTTGGCCCCAATTTGAGGAACTTGATTTACGGGAAAAATTTAAAATGGCTAGTGAAAAAATTTACATTCTGTATTTTTCCATCGAAGCTAAATTTTATGGGGATGATCCGTTTTTTTTATAAAAAATGGCCCAAAAGATTTTCCCAAATCTCTTTCTTGCGACCCATCAAGTGAACTTTAGGTGCAACCAAACCAGACCCAGTATGGGATTTGAACCAAAGGGCTTGGGTTTTGCAGATCCCAAATTTAATTTTTTACGTTTTGGTTTTTGTAAATTTTTTTTTTTTTGGTCGTGGGGCTTTGCTCCAATATCTTTTCTTTTTTGACATTGGGGAAATCAGTTCATCTTTATCTTTATTGCTTTCAGAATTAACGAACTTTATACATGGAGAATTTCATGTCTTGGTTCCAATCCCTTTTCTCTTACGATTAAAAATATGTTTCGGAATTTTCTGTAAATCAGTTCTCTAAACATTGAGCAAATTTTGGGAAATGGGGGAAAGCATGTTTTACATGGACATCGAAGGAAGCCCCCGGGGAAAACCACGATTTAACGACAAAAACCCGGGTTTTACCTGTTTTATGTTTTTATTAATGGGTATTGTGTTTTCCCAATTTAATTTTTTCATGAAGAAAATATCGCAGTTTGCTAAAAACTTTGAATAGTTTATGATTAGTTTTCTATTGAAATTTTTTAGTATTTGTGGGGATGGAATAACAAAGTTGAGATGACAAGAAACTGTTTTAGAGTAGTTGTAGTGGTTTTAGCATTTAAAAAAATTTTGGGAGTCTTCATCCTCACGAAAAAGGGAAGTCTTTATTTTTGTCAAATTTCTGAAAGATGGTGTATTGACGTTGATTGGACAGACATGCTTTTGTTTTTGTTTTGAAAATGATTTGCAATTATAATGGCATTGTTTTTTTTTTTGCCGTAATTTATTCGCATGTTGATAATTGATTTTTGTATTTGTTGATGTAATTAAGTATTTTTTATTCTTCCTTGCTTAAATTTTGGGAAAAATTGATGGCTTTCCCGACATCTCAACTACAACGTATCAAACTACCCAAAAGTTTTTCAGAAATTTTTTCCTATAATGTGTTGTGTGAAAAAGGGTTAATCTCTTTCTTTCTTTTTTAATTTGGGTTTTTATAAATTTTTTTGGTATTATTTAGATAAAAATATTTTATTTTTATTTGGTTTTCATATTTTTTTTTTAATAAATAAAAAAAGATCCTAAATATTAACAAAAAAACTTATATCTTTACCCTTCAAATATGTATAAAATCAAATTTTTCTAGACAAAAACAAAAATTCTTCCAAAATTTATTATATATTTTTGTACGTATTTGTTTTCTAAAAAAGTGAAAATTATAAAAAATTTTTTTTCTAGGTACAAGAAGTTGTACTATATGTTTTTCTTGTTTATATTTTTAATACTTTTTGTATATTCATTATTGCAATCCAAACATATTAAAAACACATTTTATGGAAAAAGTAAATATATAAAAAGATTACAGTTTCCTATATGTATTGTTGTTATTATTGAGTATGGGTGTGAATAAAAAAAACAAGAAGAGATAAAAACAATAGCTACTATAGTTAAGTAGATCTATGGCAATAGCGTTATCATTGTGACTTGTTGAAACATATACATGATAATGGTAACAACATTACTTATTCAAAAACAAAAGCATAGATGTTATGAAACAAGAACTACAACAATAATTCCTTAAATCAAAACTAATCGGAAAAGAACTTACCCTAATATCCATCCAACCTAAAGAAATGACTGAAAAACACTTGTAATGCGGATTGTCCTCTTTAGTTTTACACCTTCATAATTCTTACCCCTTTCAATATCTTCCGCGCACTTTGAGCTCAAGATAACAACATAGTTCAATGTTCCAATGCTCAAAACAATCTTCTTAGGGCATAAATTTTTCCTAGTAGCCTTAGTGGATTGGCTCTTGCATCTTTCTAGCAACTCCCACAATATCATCTCTTTGTTACCTACATCCATTCCATAACTAACATTTTTATCCTCTACCATCAGTTAAAAATATTACATCCCTCGTCCTCGTATTATCATGTGAATTTAAATTTCCATCACCTAAGTGCTTAAATTAGCAATCTTGGATCCAATTTTGTATAAATTAGAAAAGTTAAGATTAGACAACTTATTTTAACGGGCCTTATTCTGATCCTATTAATCTAAAACTCCCTAAACATCTTAAACATGAACCTTAATTATGTGGATCATACTATTAATCCAAATAAACAAACCAAAATTTAAACCCCCAAATTTAGCAAATTTTTTAAAATAAATTAACATTTTTAGTAAGTAGCATTACTGTATATTATATTTAGTATAAGAAATTAAAATCAGCTAGTGCCTATTTTATTATTTCAAATTGATTAAAGAAATTTCAAAAAAACATAGTATGGTAGTCTAGTCTACTTAATCTCGATAGATGAAGAATATATATTAAAAAAAAGGAGTTATTGTTACATTTGTATTTGAATTTTATCTATTTTTTAAATAAATTATCTAATTTAAAAATATTAATTTTCTACTTATATATTTTTTGAAATCATTTTTTGGTATTGGATATAGTAGGGAATTATAAAAATGAGTAAAGTTTAAATAATTGATTGTAAGAATTGATAAAATTTAAGTAGTTAATTACAAAAAATAAGTAAAATTCAGGGGGATAAATTGATATTTAAAACTTTAGATAATAAATTTAAAATGATAAAATTAAGGTATTAAATATGACCAAATACTTAAAATCAATGGGAACTTTATATTGCCAAAAGATGAATTGTATATGGTAGAGTTTAAAAAATTGGAAATTTTAAAAACTACTTAAAAATTTCATTACATCTCACCTAATTATAGTAATCACTAAATAAATTAATTAGTAGATCCATATCATGTTGCATAAAAATGGTAAGAATCGTATAAATAATATATGAGATTATTATTTACCGAATATATTTTTATATATATATATATTTTAGATTGAGATTGTTAAAAAAATAAAAACGGATAGATGTCAAATATTTCCCATACAATTGTATTAAAATAAATTTCTTATCATTACTTTTTTATTTTTTAATTTTATTATAAAATAATGTTTAATATACATATAAGTTATTAAAAAAGTGTCTGCACATTAATATTATTTGATCATGCGGTCTGAAAAATGGTTGGTACTATGACTTGAGTTTTTTTTTTATCGACGAAAAAAAATTCCAATTCTGTTCAGCTTTTTTTCCCAGTAATAGGATAACAGGGAAGGGGAAAAAAAGCAAGCAAGGGTCGTTTGGGGGTTTTTGCCCAAAACCGCGGGTTTTTAAAAATTCCGAACATCCTGCCCTTCAAAATTAATTTTATTTTTTGTTTTTTTTTTTTTTAAACCGAACTTTCGCATATTCATAATTTTTAAAAAAATAAAACATATTCACAACCCAACAGTATACTTTTTTGAAAATCTCAGTTTTCTCGTTTCTCAGTCGCCAATCCCCCATCTGGGGAACACACGGGGAAAAAAAACAGATCGTTTCATAGAAAAAGCTAATTTGTTGGAAAGATTAAAATTTTTCGTTTTTTTTAAAGCTTCGTTTTTTTATTTTGTCGATTATTTGATTAATTTGGACTACCCTTTTTTAATTGCCTAATCGGGAAAAACCCCACCGGGGATTGATTGTCTTTTTTTACTTTGTATGATCTGTTTTTTTTTTGGGTGGAAAAGGGTTTAATTTTCATTTCTGGAGTAAAGGGTGTCTTGATTTTCTGTTGCTAATTGTGTTTTTCTTTTCTTTTTTAAATTTCCTTTATGGGCTTATTTGGACTATAAAGGGTTTAATTTTAAAGATGAGTGGGTACAAGATCAATTAGAAAAAAGTTTGGGCAAACCCGATGGATAGATATAGGCCCCAGAAGTTTCCCCTCTGCCATAGTTTTTGCTACCTTAAAGGGAAAAGCCCCTTGCTCATGGAAAAAAGGGTATTTCGTTTTTAAATTTCATTTGAAAACTTTTGTTTTTCTTCCCTTTTTTTTTTTTCCTGATTTTGTCAATTGGTTGCATATATTTTTCTATTGGTTTAAAGGGAAGATCCAAAAACTTGTTGATTTGGGGTTTTGCGGGAAATGAAAAAATTCATTTCTGTTATTTTGGATTGCACAAGGGACTCTGGGGAAAAAATTAAATTTGATGTCCCCCCATCTGTCCCAGAATATTGTCTCAAAAATTGGCAGCGTTACAGAACCCCTGATAGGTTTTTGGGGCAAAAAATCTCTTTCCAGGGAAATATTTTTGATTCCTTTCTTCCCCCTATTTCCTTTTACCACTTGCTAATAAATGAATGTTGCTTGTACATAAAGAAAGGAGTGTTCTGCATATTATGACGTGTACTTATGTAATCAGAATGTATGAGATTAGGATTGGGTTGGGGAACCCAGCTTTTGGGGAAATAGCCAAAAGAAACACTTTAAAGATGGATAAGAAATTCGTTGCAAAACAAGGGGGTGTTTTAGCCTTTTTTTTTTGTCTCAAAAATTTGATTGCTTAATTTAGCAGTTACCATCAATCTTGTTGAGTTCTTTTATCCTTTAAAATGCTTTTTTTTTTGGAAACAAACTAGAGAAAATTAAAAATTTCCGGACATGTTTGAAAGCTGCAATTTTTAAAGTCATCACAACACTTACCCCTTTTTCCCAAGAGGGAAAATGGTCCAAAGACAGTAAAAAGGTTAAAAAATCAGTGGGGAAAAATTTTGAAACTCCGAACTTTGGGAGAGTGCCGAAGTCCATTATATGATATCCCTGGGGGGTTTTCCCACAATGATGTCTTGTTCAGCACCCACTGAGAAAGGTACTTGTGTCTTGACTTTTTTCTTCCCCCCTTCCTATCTTATTTATTTATTTGCAAGGCATGCTGGGTAAAGCAATTTTTTTTGGGGCATAACATATGCTTTTGATTTTGATTTCTCTTGCCCTTATGAGGAGTAACATTTTTGATTCCTACAAACATACTAGGGGTATAATTTTTCTTGTTCTTTTTTTTTTTCCTTTTTATTTTTGCAATGCAGAAAAGAAAGAAATTGATCAATCAAAGCAAAACAATGCTCTGGTCATACTATAAGTTGCAGCTTCTAATGAAGGTGGCTTCTTGGGCGAACTTGGTATGCTTGTGGCTAGTTGTTTCTTTACTTATACTCTGTTTCAGTCAAAGGTTAAAGAGTTGAAAAATTGTCTGTCCTCTTCTGTCACTTTGTGCGGGACATAACTAGAAGGGGAAGGGGTACCAAGTGGGCTGGGGGTCCAGTTACAGAAATTGGGGTTAAAACTGGGCAACAGGTGAAAATGGTGCACAATAGCTTCATCCCTCATTTTGTTATATACTCTTGGGCAATTTCAACTAGTCAATTCTCTCGTTCTTTTCTTACTCAATATCCCTCCTGATTTTTGGTTTTTTCCCCCATTAAATTTGTTTAAACCCACGTTGCCCTTGTGCAAAATATCTATATCTTGGTATTGTTATAAAATTCCTATTTTTTCGTTTGTTTTTCGTCGAAAATTTTAAGAAGTTTCTTGTAGCCTTCAAAAATTCAGTTCCTTTGAAAGAAAGTTTCAGGATCACATTGGGAATGGCTTGTAATCTTAACGCTTGGGTACTTTGCATCATACGAAATTTAATCTGCCGAAAAATAATATTTGGGTTATGGAATAATTTTTTTGCAAAACTGACTTTTGATACGAGTTTCAGAAGTTGTAAATCTATTTCATCTGTCACATATTGATGTAGGTTTCCTTTTCGGTATCTAGCAAATTGGACCATAGTTTAATGTAAACATGTCCTGAATGTTGGGTTTTCATAAAGAGTAAGTAGTTTCCTATTATGGCAAAGGGGTTTGGGTTTAGACCGTCAAATACTGAGGAACGTTCCCTTTTGATCTTGTTTGGTTAATTCACGGAATAGAATTCTAAAATATCTGAATTTCTATAGTTTTACATTAGGCTTGATGAAAGGGGTTTTAATTACATTTTTGATTCTATAGTTTCCAATTTCTGGATCCAATTCATTGGATAGAGGAAACTAAATTTCAAAATGGGGGCTATAAGTCTTAAATTTTTTTTTTTTCCTACCCCTACATTTCGTGAAACATTCTCAAAAAAAAAACAATTTGGGGTTTCCGGAAAACCCTTCCATTTCGGTACCCGAGTTTAGATGAAGGGGTGTTTGTATGAATTAAAAAAATGGGGAGTTGCTTTTGTGCTTGTAACCTCAAATTTTGCATTTGTGTTTGTGCAATCTGTGGGTGTTTAATGCGAAGTGAGAGTTCGGATAGTTTACGGAAAAGACTAGAGTGATCTACCTTTCCCTCCATATCCCATTAGAGTCAGTCGTCTCATTTTAAAAAGCTCTTGAGAAGTGGGTTCATCCTCATAGGGTATACAAATTTTGTTCATCCTTTTCCTGTAGAATGCAGTTGTTCTCTTTTCTACGCCGGGGAAATTTTTCGTCAAGTGCAATGCTGTTTTTGGGAAAATTGGGAAAACTCAAAACTTGTTTGGGGTGGGGTTTAAGCCTGAAAGTTTCAAAAGCTTTCTTCTTTTATCCTCTTAGTTATTGTTCTAAATTTGCATTTAAAAAAGTTGAGGGGGAAAATATGCTCATATATACCTCTTTTTTGGGATAATCTCGTTTTATAAATGGCCCATGGGTAGATAATAATAATAATAAAAAAAAAGGGAAAGGATTTCCAATCACGCCATCTATGCAAAAGTTAAGATTTTTTTGTTTAATTCCATGGAGTTAGAATCATTCTCTTTTTTTTTTAGTGAGAGTTAAGGGTGTGAGGGAGTAGATCACGGTTTTTTAGTATGCTTTTTTCCTTGCATTATATTTATTCCCACACTGACAGGGAAACTAAAAAAGTAGTGTGAATGATTTTATTTTTTAATCAGTTTGTTATAACAGAAAATTCATTTAGAATGTAGATCTTTCCATTGTTTGGTCAAAGGGAAAAAGGGAAAAACGGTGGTATAGAAAAGGGAAAATTATCATCCACAATAAATTCCTTTATTTGAATGAGGAACATGAGAAAAGGATTAAAAAAACGTGATTTTTGTCTTGGGACTCACCAGCGTAATACCCAATTCGAATTTATTTAGGATAGAAAATAATTTTAAAATTTTTTTTTTTTTTGAGAATAGCCTAGTGAAGAACAATTAAAATTATCCCCTTTCAACTGTAATTTGCACTTGTTTAATGAGCCCAAAAAATAATATGTATCCCTTTTTAACTGAGTTTTTTAAAAAAATGGTAGTCAAGATCCATGGAACTTTGAGGGAAAAGATTATGAAATTTCCATCATTTTAAAAATATTTTTAGATAAACCTTCTCTTTTACAAGGTTGCTTTCTCTTATCTTCTTTATTTTTTTATTTTAAGCCCAAAAGATCTCTTAAAACCCCAAGGGAAACCCAACCCAAGGAAGGGGGCACTTTTTTTTTTTTTTTCCCTTTCCAAACCCGCATCCCCTTTTTTTTTTCACCCCAACCCAACCCTTTTCCTTTTTCCTTTCCCTTTTCCCCCCATTTTTAAAATTTCTTTTTTTTTTTTTTTTTTTTGCCCCTTTGTTTCCCTATTTTTGGCTCTGTATTTGGCTAACTTTTTAAGACACTGTGACACAGTTAAAGGAAGCGGGGGAGCAAAAAAAAAATTTGATTTTTGGGAATTTTTTGTTTTTAGTTTTTTACTTTTTTTGGGCTGTGTATTTCCCCTTTTTATGGATTTTTTTCTATCATTGTGCTGATTTTTCACTCTTTTTAAAAAAGTTTTTGTTTTTTTCAAAGGGAAAATTTCAACTCTTAATTGCAAAAGGGGGCATGTCTCCCTTTAAATCAGTTCTTTAAAAATCCTTATCTTTTTTTGGTGTTTTTGGTATTCGTAATTTATATACCAAGATTTTTAAATTTTTAAAATTTGAATAAAATTTCATTTTTTATAAAGAAGTAAACTAAAAAAAAACAATTATATAACCTTGATGTGTTTAAAAGGAGCAAACCCCCCAAATTTTCCCCTTTCCATTTTTAAACTGATGATTTAAATCTAAAATTTTTAAATGTTTAAGTATAAGGTTCCACTGGGAATATAAAACCACAGGGGGTATCTTCCCCTTTCAAAAAGGGATTTTTAAAAAAAAAATGATGAAAAAATTTTTAAAATTGTATTAAAATTTTGATTAATGGGGCCATTTATAAGTATATATTTTGAATTTTTTTTTTTTTTCCTTTCCCCCCAACCCCTACCCCTCCCTCTCCCCCTCCCTTGGTTTCTTTTCTCTCTCTACTAAGGAGGTCTTGTTGTTTATGTTTTTTCCCCAAAATAAAGTTAAAAAATCAAAATAAAGGGTTCTTTTATGAAGGGTTTTTTGGGTAAACTTCGTAAGTCTTTTTTATAAATTATCTTCAAAATCATTTGAAATTAGGATGTCCCCCCCCAAATTTTTATGTGAATTTGTAAATTTTTTTTACATAGAAGGGAACTATAATTTTTGTGAGGGATCCCTTTGATTGACTAATTCCCCCAAATCCCTTTTAAAGCACCAAGGTTGATTTTCTTTTGAATTTGGGATTTTATCCCAAATTCATTTGACGGTATCTTAGTATATAGTGGAATTTTATTTGGGAGATCCTAAAACTTTTTAAAGGGTTGCATTGTGTTAAGATCACATCTTTATAACATTGTGTATATTTTGTATAATAGGGGTTGGGTTTTTTGAAATCTTATTTTAAAATTAGTAATTTTTTTTTTTTATGGGTGTTTTTCCCTTTTTTTGACATTTTTAGGTTTTCCCTTCTTTTTATGAGTTTAAAAATGCTTATAAAGCTCTTTACGAGGGTGTGGTTCTTTGTAAAATTTTAAGCTCTTATCCCCAACGTAGTTGTTCATAGTTAAGGAACCTGCTTTCAAAACTATTCCTTTTTGCACACATTGTAATTTCTTATTTTTTGTTTTTACAAATTAAAAAGGGGGGTGGTTATTGTTATTGTGGTAAAGTTTGAAAAATTTAAAATACAAAGAAAAAACAAAAGGCCTTTTTGACCTCTTAATGATTTTTTAGTAGGAAAATGCCCAAAGAGCTGAATACTACGTTTGAAGTTTTCCAAATGATTAAAGGTAATGTTCCCTTTCCAAAAAGTGTTTTTGGGTTTAACGTGGGGTGAGGGCCCTTTTTTCAAGAACGGAAAAAAAAGTATGTTGTTGGAAGCGTTTTCGACTTGAAAAACCTTGGGAAGAAAATTTTTTTGGGGAACCCCCTTATGAGCTGGAAATATCGCAAAAGCTTTCTTTTTTAAAATGAAATGTTTGGGAAGGTTTTTTCCGAAAAGTCCCAAAAGAGCTGATTTAATCGGGATTTTTTTGGGAAAGGGGCCCATTTTGGGCCTGACTAATTTTAAAAATAGTTTTTAGGGAAGTGCCCATTTTGGGGGTGGATTTAACCTGTGGTAGTTTTTCAAAAGGTGTCCTTGTGGGGCTGCCCCGGGAGAACGGTTTTAAAAAAAGTGCCCTTTATTGGGGGGACTAACCTTTGATGAAATTTTGGGAAAGTGCCCATCTTGGCTGACAAACCCTTAAAAATAGTTTTTGGGGAAAGTGCCCATCTTGGGTGAAAACCTTAGAGAAATTTTTTTGGAGAGTCCCCTTTTGGGGTGACAAAATTTAGATGTTTTTTAAAAAAAGTGCCCTTCTTGGGTGACAAACCCTTTAAAAAATAGATTTTAGGAAAGTGCCCATTTTGGGGGCGGGACAAACCTTTTGATAAAATTCTTGGGGAAAGTGCCCCAAGAGGGGGATTTAACCTTAGATGAAATTCTTGGGAAAGGGTGCCCATTTGGGTAAATAACCTTAGATGAACTGTCTAAAAAGGTCCCATTATGAGGCCCCTAAGAATGGGTTTTTTTCCCGGGAAAAGTGCCCATTTTGGGGCTGACAAACCTTTGGGTTGTTTTTTAGGAAAGTCCCCCAAAAGAGCTGACTAACCTAAGTTTAAAAATGTCTCAAAGGTCCCCTTTTGGGAGGACCCTGAGAACGGGTTTTTTCGGGAAAGTCCCCTTATTGGGCTGCAAACCCCTTGGGATTGTTTTTTTTAGGAAAAGTCCCCCAAGGAGCTGACAAAATTTAAGATAGAACTGTTTCAAAAGGTCCCCTTTATGAGTGACCCTGGGGCCCGGTTTTTCGGGAAATTTCCCATATTGGGCGGGACAAAACCCTTGGTTGTTTTTTTTTAGGAAAGTCCCCCCAAGAGCTGACTAACCTAAGTTTAAAATTTGTTTAAAAAAGGGGCCTTTTTGAGCTGCCCTTGGAACGGGGTTTTTGGGAAAGTCCCCATATTGGGCTGACTAAACCTTAGTTTTGTTTTTTGGGAAAGTGCACCAAGAGCTGCAAACCTAGAAAAAATGTCTAAAAAGGTGCCCTTAGAGCTGCCCCTGAGAAAGGTTTTTTTTTCGGGAATTTGCCCATATTGGGTGACAAACCCTGTGGTAGTGTTAAAAAGGTGCCCTTATGAGCTGACCCGAGAAGGTTTTTGGGGAAAGGGGCCCATATTGGGCTGAAAAAACCCTTGGATTGTTTTTTTTAGGAAAGTCCCCCAAAAGCTGACAAACCAAAGGATAGAACTGTTAAAAAAAGGTCCCCTTATGAGCTGACCCTGAGAAAAAGTTTTTCGGGAAAGTGCCCATATTGGGTGACAAACCCCTTGGTTTGATTTTTTTTAGGAAAGTCCCCCAAGAGTGATTAACCTAAGATAAAATTGTCTCAAAAGGTCCCCTTTGAGCGGACCTGGGGAAAAGGGTTTTTTTTTTGGGGAAGTGCCCTTTTTGGGGCTGACTAACCCTTTTTAAAGGAAAAATGTCTAGACACGTGTTTCATTTTGAGCTGACTCATTTGGGCCCCTTGAACATGCTTCTTACAAAGCTAGAGGTTGTGTTTCCCCTTTAAATTTGCTTGCCAGTTTATCTTGGGATAGCAACCCAAAAAAAACAAACCCTTGGGGGGGGGGGTTTTCCCCCTTGCTTCTTTTCTTTTATCTTGACACGGGGATTAAAAAATCTTGATGTGCCTCTTTTCTTTATGCAAAAAAGCCTTTCAAAGGTAAATGTTACCCTTTAATAATGCGCTCAGTTTAAATGCTTAGGATTTGACTAAATCAAAATCAAAAAATTTACATTAAGATTCTTTATCTTTTTATTTGTTTATTTTTTGTTGAAAAAGTGAGGGGGTAATGTGTTTAGGTGTTTTATTGTGAGGGAGAATCGTTTGGGGTTTGTTGACCATTCAGGGTTTTAGCTTTGCTTGTAAAAAATGTAAAAATAAACTCAAGAAATTTGATCGAATTTTGGGCTTTCATAAACATTGGCAAAATTTTGTTCCCTTTGCCTAAGGATAGTACATCTTTACACATCTGTGTTAACGGGGTCCCCTAAATTTCTGGACCATCATCTGGTTAATATTGGCCCACCCCCTGATAGACCCCTTTTTTCACCACAAGGGGCCCTTCGAAATTTTGGAGTGAATTTTTCCCTGGGGTCTTGGGGTTCGGTAAAAACTTTTCTTAGAAACCGGGTCGCCTTTTTGAAGTACGAGGTCTCATCTTTTTTTTAAAAATGCCCTGGCTATCCTTATTGGTAACACTGCCCTGACTAGTGGGAAAGTCTTCTTTGTCAATGGGTTTAAAATGTTCAAGCCTTTTTTTTCCCCAAACCGATTCCTTTAAATTAATTTTTCTGCCCAAGTTTTCTGAATGATGGTATTTCGATTTCCCAAATGGTAGCTTTGTTCTGTCCAAATATAAAATTTGGGGAAAAGGGGTAGCTCCTTTAGATTTCTTATTGAAGCCCCTATAACCCTTTGGAGAGCAAATGGTAGCATTTCGTGCCAATCTTGTAAGTTGTTGTATTTCTCGATGATCTTCTTGATATTTTTTTAGCCGCTTTTTCTGCCCCGTTCATTTGGGGGTCGGGGGGGGGTTTGGGAATTTCTGTGGTTTATGTTAAATTTGTTGCTTAAACCTGTCATCGTTTTATTGTTGGTTTGGTACCATTGTCGGTGAGGTTCAAATAAAGGAAATCCATATGGGCTTTTATGTCCCTTTTCAAGAAGGGGAAATTTTACCCCTTTCGTGACATTGGTATATGATAAAGTTCTACCCTTTTGGGTGAAGTAACCCAATCGCTCCCAAGTTTTTAAATCTGGGGCCCTTTGGATGCCGTTGGAGTGATTGGGCCTATTTTGTCGATTCCCCCCAGGGGAAAAAGGCCATGGTGTGATAAAAAATGTAGTGTTGGGTGGAGCATTTACCCGTTTTGTTTAAAACTTGACACAGATGGCAGTGTTTAAACATATTTTTTGCAACCCAAACCTCCAGGGGTTTAAAACCAGTAATACCCTTTAAACCTCATAAATTTTCCGGGAAAATGAACCCGTTCATATGAGGCCCACACCCCCCTTCATGTTTTTCCCTTCTTGAGTTTGCATGTTCATTTTTGTCCAACATTAAACAGGGGGGTATCATATGATCTTTTTTGGAGATGGCCCTTTTTTTTAAAAGAAATGATTTCCCAAACCTTCTGAGCGTTCTTTGGTCTTTTTGTTACCCTTTTTAAAGGGTTTTTTCCCTTCCTGGAGGAAGGTCTTGATGTCTGTTACCAGGGCTTTATCTTTTTTCTTTTCAATGTCAAACAATAGGAAGGGGCCAATTTTTCGAGGGTCTTTTTTCATCGGTTTGTACTTCGGCTCCCCCCGGGTTATTTGAATCACGGTTGCTGGGTGGGCTTAGGGCATCTGCGAACTGATTCTAAATTTCCCGGGGATGTACGTGAAGGTGTTGCCTTAAAACCTCAATCAGCTATGTAAAAAGTGTTGTTGGTACGGTCCCTTTTGGGGTTTTTAGTTTTGTTTTCCCCCTTTTTTTTAGTTGATGAGCGGAGTCTCCGTAAACTCAAAATTCGCGGATTCCAATTTGGCAGGCCATTTGGGCCAAGAATACATGTTCTTTCCCCCGCGATATTATTGGAATAGGAAATGTAAGTTTTTTGTGTTTGCCGGGAATTGAGTGGCCGTCTAGGGATATCAATACTGCCCAAAACCCACAACCAAATAGTTGGCAGCCCCGTCAAAAAAACATTTTCCCACCCACCATTCTGCTCTCTCCAGAGTTTTCTTACCGGCATATCTTCTATGTTAATATATTCTGCCCGGGAAATTGGATTGTTTTTCTTGGGTATCTGTTCGCAGGGGGTTTCGGCCAACTGACCCGGTTTAAAGGGTTTGGTCCCTTTATTGATTTTTGATTTACATACTTTGATTGTCAAACTCGGATAGAAGCATTGCCTTTTTGAGATTCTATTTTTCAATGCTGGTTCCCTTGCCAAGTTTTTAAAGGGGATCTTTGTTTGTCAACAGCTAAACTGTTATTTTAAAGGGTGTTTCCCTTTATCGATGCATGCCCCAAAATTTAAAACGCATAACACGTCTTCTCCCCCTTTAAAAGTCCCTTTGTTCCCCATTGGAATTCTTGTAAATAATTTTGGGGACTTTTCTCTTCCCTTTTGTTTTTCTCCCCCCAGCACACACCTCATGGTTTCAGGGAGTATGGTGAGGTAAAAGAAAAAATTTTTTCCCTTGTTTCGGGACTATAAAGATTTGGGGGTTTTATAAGTTTATTTTTGGGATTGTTCAAACGCTTCTTCCCTTCGTGCCCCATTTTATTGCGGCTTTTCTTCTTTAACTGAGGAAATTTAAAAGGGGCCGGGCATTTGTCGGTGAGTTGTGGGGAAAAAACCGAGCTATTTTTTTTAAATTCCCCGGGCAAGCTTCTTATTTTTTTAACGGAATTTGGGAAGGAAAACTCTAATATAGACTTTACCTTGTCAGGGCCCCAATCTTAATGTCCTCCGGGTTTGAGGACAAACCCTAAAAATTTTCCCCCGTCTTTAAACCCAAAATTTACATTTTTCTGGGTTTTAAAATTAAGCGGGAAACTTCCTCAGTGTTTTAAAAATTTCCTCAGGTATTTTCATGGTTTTCCCCTTCTTTGGATTTGGCTATCATGTCGTCGACTATACTTCGACCTCTGGGATGATCAGTGTGAAGTTTTGGCGACCATGGCTCTCTGTACGTTGCCCCGGGGGTTTTTCGACCGAAGGGCAGGGACTTTGTAAAAAAAAAATTTCCCCATGTTTTTGAGGGAAGGTTTGGGTCTTGGTTTGTCTTCATCGGTTATTTTTTTTTTGATTGTATCCTGAAAAACCCCGTCCAGGGAAGGGAGAAGAGATGGTTTCCCGCGGTGTTATCCATTTAAAAACTTCAATATGGGGTTTGGGGGAAGTTACCCTTTGGGTGTGGCTTGGTTAAAAGTCCCAAAAGCCCACGCTACGCGCATTTTTCCCTTTTCTTTTTTTTTTAAGGGGGGAAACATTTTGCCACCCATTCGGGGTGCGGATACTTCGATGAATTTTTATTCCTGTAGTTTTTGATTTCCCTTTTTTGATTTTTAGAAAGAGGTGGGGCCCCTTAAATTTCCTTAGTTTTTGTTTTTTAGGTTTGACATCTTCCCTTGGGGGAACCCTGTGAACTACTATCGAGGGGGTTTTGGCCCCTGGCATGTCGCCATATGACCAGGCAAACAAATCTGCATATTCGATTAATAGCTCGGTATCTAAAATTTTTTTCTCGGCCCTAAATTGGGGCCCCAAATTTTTAGGTTCTTTGGGGTTTTTATGCTTCCTAGATTTTTCTGTCTCCAAAGGGTTTGTCAACGAGATTCCCCTTTGTTCATGTTTTTGCCCAAATTTTTCTACTATTTGTGGTCTAGGATATCGTCTTTAACAATGACCCCCCCCCCCCCCCCAAACGTTAGAAAAGATATGGTGTTTTTACGTTCTTCTTGCGCGAAAAATCCCTGATTTTTTGATGGTTGGAGATCTGGGGTTGGGCATAAAAAAAAAGAAAACATTTTAAAGAAAGAAAAAAACCATAAAGGAAAACAATAAATTGTCTTTAAAAAAATTTGTTCAACAATTCTTTCCCACTCTTGAGTAAAATAGGGGTATTGGGTAGGAAAAAAACCAGTTGTTCAGAGCTGGTGTTGGTTTGGGCACGCGGGGGGGGGATTTATTCCCCCCTTTTTTGTTGTCCCCTTCGTTTTTTTTAAGCTTTTGGATGGGATTTGCCTTTCCGAAAAAATTTTCGGGAGGTGGGATGCACATCTGGGGGTCAAACAGTTTCCCCCTTTATCTGCCCCCGGGTTGGGTTCCTCCCGGGTGTTGGAACATATTTCCCCAAACCCAAGGTTTCCCGTGCTGCCCCCCCTTTTTAAAAAAATGACCCCCCTTTTGGTCCCCCATATTCACCTCGTTGGAAAATTTTAAACCCCAGGTCTTCTGAACCTTCTCCCCCCGTAAGGTATGGCAGGTCTTTTTTATATGGCGTAATCCTTTCTCGACCGTACTGTAAATAAACTGATGAATTTTACCTTTTTGGGGGGACTAAAGGGAAAGGCACCAGCAGCAGTATCAAAAGGGGTCCCCGGGTAAATTGAAAAGGGCTTGGGATGTTTAAAGGGCCTGGAAGGGTGTGAAATTTTCTTGTGGGCCGATTTCCCTTGGTAGGTTCACTTCCCCCTTTAAAGTCTCTCTTTGACCCGTCAAATGCTTGACCCCCTTTGGAGCTTTGGTTTTTGTTGCTTGGTCGACCCCCAATAAGGGCAAGCGTTTCCCAAAGGGCAAACGTTGAGGGAGGGAAAGTTGTCGTTTAGTACTGGGAGACAAAGGGGTTTATTGCACCTGACCCCCTAGGTTTTGTGGCTTGGTTGTGGTCCCCCCTTTTTTTTTTCCCCTAAAACTCTTCTGGAGAGAAAGTATCTGTTTCCGGGGAAAGTTTGGTTTGGGCCCCGTCCCCTCTTGTCTGGAAGGGGGAAAAAAAAAAAAAAAAAACCCTTCCCGGAAAAATTGAAACTGGTTTTTAAACCCAAAAGAAAAAAATTCAAAAAATTGGGAAAAAGAAAAAATAAGGGGAACCCAAGGAAAAAAATAAAAAATCAGTTGGGAATTTAAAATTTTTGTTCCAAAAAAAATATGGTATTCCTGGCCTTTAAAAAAACCTTTTAAAAAAAAAAAAAAAAAAAAAGGAAAACCCCTTCTTAAAAAAATTTTCTTGGTTTTCCTTGTAAAATTGGGTTTCTTCAAAAAAAAAAAATCGGGCCTTAAAAAAAAATTTTTAATAAAAAACCCAAAAAAAAAAAGGTAAAAATTTTTCCCCAAAAAAAAATAAAAGGAAAAAAAACGCTCTTGTTTTTTCGAAAAAAAAAGGGGCCCCTTAGCCCAAAAAAAAAAAATTCAAAAAAAAGGGTAAAAAAATTCCGCTTAAAAAAAACATTGAAAAAAAAAAAAAAACAAAAAAAAAAATTTTTTTTTGGGGAAAAAAGAAAAAAAACCCAAAAAAAAAAAACCCTCAAAAAAAAAAAACTAAGATTTTTCCTAAAGGGGGGGAAAAAAGTTCAATCCAAAAAAACCCTTCCTTTCAAAAAAAAAATTTTTTCTAAAAATTGCCCCCCAAAAAAAAAAAAAAGGGGGCCCCCCCTTCAATCTTGAAAATAAAACCAAAAAAAAAAAAATTCCCTTGTATTTTAAAAAAAAAAACCTTAAAACCCCTAAAATTTTTTTAAAGGTAAAACCGGAAACTCCCGAAAAAAAAAAGGGTTGCGCCAAAAAACGTTTAAAAAAAAACCCTTCCGGGAAAAAAAACCCCCTTCCTGAAAAAAAAAAAAAATTTAAAAAAAACCAAAAAAAAAAAAAAAAAAAGTTTGGAAAAAAAAAAAAAAAAAAAAAGGGTTAAAAAAAAAAAAAGGGGGCCCTTGTTTGAAAAAATTGGCAAAAAAAAAAAAAAAAAAAAGGGTTTTGGGTTTGTTGGGAAAAAAAAAAAAAAAATTGGGGGGCTGGAGGGGGGGGTTTTAAAAAAAATCCAAAAAAAAAAAAAATTGTTAAAAAAATCCTGGTTTTAAAAAAAAACCCAAAAAAAAAAAAATTAAAAAAAATTTTGTTTGCCCGAGCAAAAAAAAAAAAAACCCCCTTGCACCTTAAAAAAAACTTTGGAAAAAAAAAAAAAAAGTTCCCCCCTTCCCCCCCTTAAAACCCCCTTGGAAAAAAGTCAAAAACCCCCCGAAAGATTTGGAAAACCCCCCCCAAATTCCCCCCCCCCCCGGGGCCCCCCCCGTTTTTTCGGTTCCCCCCCCCCCTTTGGGAAATCCCCCCCAAAAACCCCCCCAAATTCCCCCCCAAGGTTATCCCCCCCCCCCCCCCCCCCCCCCCCCCCCCCATCCCCCCCCCCCCCCCCCCAACCCCCCCCCCAGCCCCCCCCCCCCCCCCCCCCCAAAGAAACCCCCCCCCCCGCCCCCCCCCCCCCGGAAAGCCCCCCCCCCCCCCCCCCCCCCCCCCCCCCCCCCCCCCCCCCCCCCCGGTAAACCCCCCCCCGGGGGTTGGAGTTGAACCCTTGGGGCCTTGGGGGCCCCTGGCATCTTTTGTGCAATTTTACCGGTTTTTTTGTTGGGTTTTTTTTTTCCTTTTGGGCTTGGGGTTATTTGGGGTCTTTGGGGAAAAAGGGGGCCCCCCGGGGGCCCCAGGGGTTTAAATTCCGCCTTTAACCCCGGAATGGCAAAAAGTTATGACCCCCGTGGCTTTTTTTTTAAACCTTTAATTTTTTTTTTCCCTTTTCCTTAAAGGGGCCCCTTTTGGGGGGGTGTGAAACCCAGGAGGTTCCATTGATTTTTTGGAACCTGGGCCCCGGCCTTTTTTTTTGGGTTTGAAATTTTTGGCCAATTTTTTTCGGGTTTTTTGGGGGAACCCTTTTTCAAAAGGGGGCCCCCTTTTAAAAAAATTTTCCCCGGCAAAATTTTGGGGGGGAATTCTTGGGGCCCCCACCCTTTAAAATTTGGGAAAAATTTTTTTTTAAGGTTTTTTTCCCCCCAAGGGGATTGGGGGGGGGGGAAATATTTTTTGGATTGGGGGCAAATTCCCCCTTTTTCCCAGAATCGGAGTGGGCCTTTTTTTCCCCCCCTTTTTGGCCAATTATTAACCACCCCCAACCAAAAAAAATTGGGGCTCCAAAGGGTTTTTGGAGCAAAAATTTTCCTTTTGGGGGAAAACCCCGGGGCCAACCCGTATGTCTTTTCTGGGGATTCCCCCGTTTGATTACAGATGGGGGGAACTTCTATGTTAAACTTGTAAAGATCATAAAAGGCCCGGGCTAGTTTTCCCAAAGGGGTTGATGATGTTGAAATTTAAAGGGGAAACAAATTCCAGACCCTTGAGGGGGCCCGTGAGGCTGTCCCGGAAGGTCTGAAGGGATGAGTTGATCATTTTTGAGCTTTCTTGCTCATCTTCCGGGCATATGCCTGGTATGTTCTTGGGGGGAGCCGGGGCCCATCATACTTCTCAAAAAACTGGGGTCTTGAACTTGTCAGGGTATGCTTTCCTCCCCATATTGGCAAAGGTTTTGGGGATTCCCGGGTGTTCCCAAAAACCCTCGGGGGCCTTTTAAATTAAAAAATTTTTTTTTGTTTATTTAAACCCGCTGGAAAAAGTGCTTCTCCATCCCTTTTGTCTTTCCTCCATCTCTTTTTAGATCATCAGAGGTCACCCCTGGTGACTTTGGCTATACTGAAGGCTGGGTTTAGGTGGGAATTGATTTCTTCGTATTCCCGGGGGCTGTCCCTCCACAGTTTTTCCCTTTTGGCCCCTTTAATACTCTTCTTGAGTCGGCGGGGGGGTTGAGCAGGAGGCCGATGCTTTTAGTCAAGAGGTGAAAATTGGGCAGCCCAAATGTTGGACCCTCTGCTTAGGGATAAGATCCTGGATTTTGGGCAGTCAGCGTTAGTTTTTTTATTGCGGTTTTCACTGCGTTGGCCCTTTTTTTCTCTTGAGCGTGTAAAGGGTGGGATTCTGGGCGGGTTCGGGGTTTTTGGAAGGGTATTTTGTTTCCCGGTCCGCATTTTTTTTTTTATTTTTGTGTGTTTAATGCAAGAATGAAATGCAGTGTCCCCCGCGAATGCTAAAGGGTAAAGGGGTTGACAACTAATTTACAAAGTATTATCAAAACTTTAAATTTTATTAAAAAATTCCGGGTTAAATTAAATGAAAGATTTCAAATAAATTTTAATTTTTAGCTTCTTTGTTTTGTTGTGGAGGGGTCAGGTTTCCCATTTATGGGTTGCTTCTGTTTTTGACCTTGGGTTGGGAAATTTTTCCAAAATTTTGCCCTTTTAAGGCCTTTTTTCCTTTGGTCGTTCTTTGAAGCGTCCTTTTCCCGATGTCTTTCTTAAAAATCTGCAGCTTCAAAGGGATACCTCCCTTCGGGCCCTTTACCCGCTCCAGGTAGATCTCTATCTTTGGATTGTTTTTATTGGTCTTGGCTGGGTGCGTCTGGAACCCGGTATGCCCTTTTCCCCCGTTGGTATAGTGGTGGATTTAAAACTCTCTGGTGGCTCGGTTTTTTTCCCACTTTTGCCGTCTAGCTCTCCCAGGTCCCATTTGGGGTTTCAATTTTGTTTCCCCAAATGCTTGACCTCTGCCAGTTTAGCAAAATTCTCGGCTACCAAAGGTTGGATCTTGTTAAATTTAAAAAGGGAATTGCTTTTGGGGAAGGCCGATAAACTATGTCTTGGGTTGGTCCGAACTGGGGAAATACTGAGTTGGGGTGAATCCGATGCATCCGTTGATCCCAATTTGTGGTTCTGCTTGGAAAATTTCTGAGGTTTTATTGCCAAGGGAACTCCACCTGGCTGTCCCTAAAAAATTTTTTCGGCGCTAAGGCTTCTTAAACAGATCTACCCAAATTTTGGGTGGGAAAGGTCGGGTAAAATTCACCTTTTCTATACAAGAAAACCCCAAGATCCCCCTGGGTTTGGGTTGGGTTTTCTGACCATTTCAGCCCGAAGCATTTGAGGTGGCTTTCCCAAACCCTTTCAGCGAAGGTTGATGTGGGCGGGGTTTCCCCCGGGCCCCTTTTTCTTTAAAGGGAAAATTTAGGTTTCGGGGGGGGTCTGTTCAAACCAGTGAGCCCGGGGTGTAAATTTTTCCCCCAAGGAAAATTGGGGTTTCCCGCTCTGCAACCCCGGGAGTGGTTAGAAAGTTCCGCGGGAAAAAAAATGAAGGCGTTTACCTTTCTCTGTCTTTTAAATCTTGGGTCCCCAAACAAGATGTCCTTCTGTCCCCATTGTCTTCTCGGGCAATTAAAACCCGGGGGTTTTAAGGGTCATCCCTGCGTATGCAATACCCGTTACAAATCTGCCAGGGCTTTATTGAGCGCTGTTTTTCGGATGCCCAGCAAAACGTGAAGGTCCCGGGTGGCCCGGCCTCAAGGTCTAGGTTTTTAAATCTGATCAGTCGTGCTGGAGCCTGTGAAACGGGTATACTCCTCCCAAAGGGAGGGGTGATTCATGTGGTCCGAGGAAGAAAACTGCGGGCTCGATCTCCCTTTAACCCGGGGCAAGGCTCGGGGCCCCTAGGCAAATTCGCCTCGGGCTTAGTCAGTGAGAGGACGGGGCCCATCTTTTGTTTTGGGTGAAAGGGGTTTTTCCTTGGGGGTTTTAAAAGGGAAACCAGTGGTCCCGTACCCAAATTTTTGGGGCCAAAGGTTTTTTACCCCGAAAATTTTCCCCCCCCTTTTTGAGGAGGCGGTCGAATGCCCCTGCTAGCCCTCTATTACAATAGGAAAAAAGCCTAGTTAAAAAAAGAAAATATGAAAAAAAATTACAGGGAAAAAAAATCCTGAACTCCAAGGACAAAACAAAAAACCAATTTCATTGTCATTCAATTTGTCCAACCCCTTGTACGGGTTTTATGTAAGCAAGTGGGTGGTTCTAATTTGGGTTTCCCCAGCTCTATGGCCCCCCGCATTCTCGAGGAAATGGTCTTTAGGCCCCTATCGAAACCCTGGGTGGGGTAGCCTAAACGGGCCGAACGGTGAATCAACTCACTTCGCCCGAAAAACCCACACAAAAAGGTCCCCCTCTTAGTTTTTTTAGGACAGTCCGGGTTCGAACCCCATTACTCAACCCAAACATGATATGTATGCCAAAAAAACCCCCCCAGTGAAAAAAAAACTAAAATTTAATTTACATTCTGCAAAGTTTTTTTTAAAAGGTTAAAAATTGAAAAAACATTTAAAAAGAACAATTCGAAGATTCAGGGGCTTGCCCGTGCATGGGGTCCCTTTTGGGGGGGGAGTCGCCCTCCTGTCGAAATCTAATTTTTGAAATTTCCCCTTCCCAATCCCATCTAAAAAATTGAACCCCTTTTCTCATCTAATATAGATATCGACTTGAGTTAGGAAAATTTGTTTTATTTTTTTGGGGTCGCCCCCCAATGTTGTTGGGAAAAAATGAAATTTAAAACTAAAGGACGGTTTTGTCTTAATTTGGGGCTAATAGTGTGTTTTTTTCCTCTTTTTGTTTTTGTGAGGGAAAAGAAAAAAGGGGAAAAACCGAGTTTTTTAAGTCCGGGGGGTAACCCCATTTAAAAACCCATCGGTTACCCCCTGATCTTAAAATTTTTCATCTTTAAAATGTGTTTCATTGTGTTTTTTATTAATTTTTATTATGTTTTAAATTTTTTTTTAGAAAAAAGGGTTTTTTTTATTTTTTTATGGGTTGACCCCAATTTGGGGGCCTTTGTACCTGCCCACTCAGGTCAAACAAGCCGTAATTCGCTTTTCTGAAAAACTTTAGAAATTTTTTGGTAAATTTTTAATTTTTAAAAAACTCTTTTGGTTTATTTTTAACATCTTTGGGTTTTTTTTTTGAAAATTTTTAAGCCCAAAACTTTGATTTTATTTTGAAAAAGATTTTTGAGGGAAAACATTTTAATTTTTAAATTTTTTTGAAGAAAAGGATTTTTTAAGTGCTAAAATTATTTTTTTTGGAATTTTTTAAATTTTTTTTTATTTTTTTGATTTTGGGGGATTTTTGGGGAGTTTTTTATTTATTTTTATTAATTTTTTTAAGTTTTTTTTGATTTTTTTTGATTTTTTAGGTTTTTTTTTTTAATTTTTTTTTTTTTGATTTTTATAAGTTTTTTTATGATTTTTTTTGAAATTTTCATCCTAAGTTTAATTTCTATCCTTTTTGAAATCTTAAAAATTTTTTTATTTATTTTTTTAAAATTTTTAAATTTTTTTCTCTAATTTTTTTTTACATTTTTATTTATTTCCTATTTTTTTTTTTTTACATTATTAAATTCTAGAAAAAAAATTTTAAATTTTTTTTTACATTTTCCTTAAATTTTTTGGGAAAAAATAAATAAATAAATGGTAACAAAAATTTTAAAAAATAATAAATAAATTCAGAATAATCAAATAAAAAAAATAAAAAATAAAAATATGGAAAAACCGACTTTCTTTGGGTTTTGGGGGCGGGGGGCGGGTGGGGCGGAAGGGGCGAATCGGGTCGGGTGGGTCGATTTGTACACGGCGGCGGGGGTTTTAAAATTTTTCATGGCGTTCGGGCGGGTTTTTTTCCCGGGGGGAAAATGGGCGAATTTCCTTTGCTTTTTGAGGGTGATGAAAACCCATGGTGGTGGGGTTTACTCCCCGAACGCTCCTTGCGGCGGTCAACTCCCATCGGCGGTCGCGCTTTGGGTTTCCCGATTTACATCCTTTCTCTCTCTCTCGCAATTCTGTTTTGTTGTTTTTGGGTTCTTCACCTCCTCCTTTATTTTTTTAAACGTTTTGGGAAATTTGGTGGAAAAAGCTCGTATTTTTCTGATCGAAGTTAAACGGATCGACGGTTTAAAAAGGAAAGACCTTGTTGTGTAAAACCCCGTTTTTTTTTGTGATTTGATTTTAATTTTGTGTGTTTTTTTTTTTTCTGTTGAAGAAAATTTTTGGATTTGTGCCAAAAAAAACGAATCAAAACGGCGGAAAACGGATTTTTCTTCTCGCCGGCATCTCAGGCTCGAGGTAGGGGATGATCACGCGCCCCCGGGGCGTGCGTTTCTCCCAGCCAAAACAGGGCTGCCACGTGTCCTGGGGAAATGCAAAAAATTTGCAAAACGCGGAAAATTTCTTCTCCCGCGATTCGAACCCGGACCTTGACCCCCTGCCCCGCGCGCCAACCAAGGTCCGGACCAATGAGCTAGCCCATTTCCTGTTTTTTTATTTTTGCAAAAATTTCATTTTGCAATTCGATTTTTTTCCCTTTTTTTTTATTTTTTTTAAAAATTCCCAAAAAATTTTTAAAAATTTTTTAATTTTTTATTATTTCCATTTCTGAAATCATTTTTCAAAAATTTTAAATGTTTTCCTATTTTTTTTTATTTTTTTTTAAAATTTTTTTTTTCTTATGTAAAATTTGGAAAAAATTTGGGAAAAAATTTGGAAAAAAATTTAAAAATTGATTTTATTATTGAGAATTGTTGATTTGAGGGCAAAAAAGGGGGTGGGTTTCAGTTATTTATTCTTGTCTGGGGGGGGTTTCCCTTTTCTTACTGTTAAAATTTTTTGTTTTCTTTTCATATTGCTTAAAGGGATTCAAGCCAAATGAGTTGCAAGAACCTTGCCCTTTCTACTTCAAAAGGGAGAATTTTTTTAAACGTTGAAAGATCTAACCCGTCTAGTAAAAGCCCAAAATCGCGGAAGTGGTTTTAGGGCTTTTATTATTTTAATGGAATGACCCTAACTTTCTTGGGGACTTTAATTGACATTTCGAAAGCCTGAGAAAACTATTCACTAGCTCAGGGCAAGTAGGTAGAATATTGGTTGCTCTTTTGATAAAAAGTATTTGATTTTAAAAACTTCCAACAAGATTTGGAAATAAAAAGGTTTTGGAAAACCTTGCTGGGGTTTTTGGCATTGCAGTGTGTATACTCAGGGAATTTGCACATTACTGTTAAGGTATAAAAGAAGAAGTTACTTTTGTGCTTCAAACGAGAGTAGAGGAATTAAAGGAATAGGTTGCCTTGTTGATGCAAGCTAGGCAAATGCCCCAACCTAAGTTCCATTAAAGCCCCTAACTGGGGGGGCATTGAAAATGCCAAACCCTAAGGCATTCATGGTTGAGGGAACCAAACTTTGGGAATTTCATTTTTTGACTGGAAAAATACTTTATAGCTTTGGGACCAACGAAAAGCTACTCAAGTCTCAATGGCCACAATGTACTTAAAATGTGTAAGCTTGGTGGCCACACCAAAAAAAGGGAAAGTTAGGAGTAGGAAAGCACAGGAAAATACATGGAATGATTTGAAGCAATGTTGTAGCCAATTTTTCCCCTAGGAAAGTTGATTAAACATCTGTAAGAAGTTGGGGGAAAAACTTCAATAGTATGAGGGGATAAGGAAGTTATTCGAGATTTCTTACCTTATGTTTTTCAAGAACTGGGTAAGGTGATAAGCTTTTTATTTTTGAAGAGTTAAAACCCTTTTGCCCGGAGTGGTTACAAAAAAAAAGGCTTTCCTCCCCTTTTTGAAGCAAGTTGGTAGTAAGCACTTGATTGACTAGCCCTGACTTTTAGGTAAGAACGTATCAAAAGGGGACAAGGGTGAAAAATCTTTCAAGAAGGAAACCCAATAGTAGGGGAGCTTGGTTTGTAGTGTGCGCAGAAATTAGGGGGGTAAAAAAGAAGTTTTTGGCTTCCCATTTGGAAAATCAGGGCTCTCACTATCTGGGAAAAGGCGGAGATAAAGTAGAGGTAGGAAGTAACATTCTTTGTTTCTTATAAAATGGGCCAATGGGTTTTTAGTTGCCTTACAGAAAGCACTCAACGCATGGTTAGAAGGGCTAAGAGTGTACTTTCATGAAGATGATTTGAGAATGAAGTGAGAAAATAAAGTAGGAGCCTTACACAAGTTTTTAAAATTGGGGGAAAGTGTTCCTTAGACGAAGCAAGCCAAAATTTGACAAAAAGTTGATGTATGTTAAAATAAACATTAAGGCAGGTACTAGTGTCTGATTGTTTCCCGGAGCCCGATAAACTTCATTGTGTGGCTAAGAAGGACATTAAGGTTAGTGCTTACCTAAGGAATTACCCAAAATTTAAAGCTATAAAACTCGGGTCAAGATTGGTTAGGAGTAGCATGAGATGTGAAAGTGAAGGGAAAGATTGTGTGATAATTTTAAACTTCACTGCTGCCCCACTAGCAATTTCAATATTGTCTTAGGGATAGATTTTTTGGATATTTAAAGAGAGGATAAAGCCCCAAGAGAAACTTTCCTTAAATCTTTAAAAAGAAGGAGGGGGGGGGGAAAGCTTAGTTCAAGGGAAATATAAAGTGCTGAAGGGGTATATTTTTGTGATGAAGATAAGTTCCCAAAGGAGTTACCACCTAAAAAAACCTGTAGCCCATGAGATAAAGCTAGTTCAAGGGCAAACCACTAAAGGCTCCTAAAAATGT
The DNA here is from genome assembly GCA_037954665.1 of Laguncularia racemosa. NCBI lineage: Eukaryota > Viridiplantae > Streptophyta > Magnoliopsida > Myrtales > Combretaceae > Laguncularia > Laguncularia racemosa. Next base: position 4,915 of record JBBMOL010001756.1, on the reverse strand, counting down.
CCCCACCAAAGCTTGCAGAGTTAGGAAGTAGTAGTGATTTATATAGATAGGCTTAATTCATCCTCAAAGCGCCATATGGGCTCCATACTTTTCAAAAGAAGTGGGATAGGTTTGAGATTGTGTATAGATTTTGGGCTCAAAAACAAGTTGATAGTGAAGACCATTTCCTATCCTTTGATTTTTGATTTTTTCAATAAAATGAATGGGGCCCAAAACTTCCAAGCTGCCCTTCATTTATTTATCATCAAGTTCCATTGTTGGGTGTGACCCCAGAAACTTGTTTTTTCGTTATGGCCACCTATGAGTTCTTGGTGATATCTTTTGGGTTTCTTCGAATATTTTTCTTTGACTTCCCCTTTAAGAAAAATGTATTAGGAATATCTTAAAAAATTATAGTTGTTTTCTATATGACTTTTTGGGGTGTTAGTAGGACATTGCGATATTTAAAACTTTGAATGGTTTTTCAGAAGTTTTTTGGGGAATCATCTATTGTGAAGCCGAGAGAAATGTGCCTTTACCCTAAAGGTCAATTCCTTGGCAGTAGTTGAAAATAAGGTAGATCCCAATGGATAGGCCAAAGGGAGTAGCCATTAGAGGTGGCCCGCTCCTAAAAGTGTGACTAAGCTAAGACAAAAATTTTGGGGTTGCCAACTATTACAAAAAAAAATTTTTGGGGGGGGGTATTCTAAACGAGTTACTCTTTTTAGATTATTAAGAAAACTGAGGTGGTCTTAGAGTGGGGTATCAAAAACCTTTGAAGAGTTTGGGGGATTGTGATTGAAAAGGGTAGTCTTTGCAAAACCTGACATCTCCAAACTTTTGAAGTCCAACAAATGCATGGCATAGCTTGGGGTGGAGGTTGTGCAGAGGGCCCCTTTTGGGGACATATGAGAGTAGGAAGTTTAATCAAATAGGAAGTATTTGATAAAAAAAAGGAGTTACTTGCAATTGTGAATTTTCTTAAGACTTGGGGGATTATTTTTAGGGTTTAAATTTTTAGTGAGAAAATTAAATCCGCTACAGTATATTTTCACCAACAAGCTCTTTTCCAAGCAAGCAAGGAGAGGGTTCCTTATAAAGTTTGATATGGGATTAATATCTGGGAAAGTGAAAATTTTGTAGCGATCATGAGTGAAGAGTGGTTTGCTTCTTGGCCCCAATTATCCATTAATCTATAAATTATGTCAACATTAAAATCCCAAAACCAAATCAAGGAGTCATAGGCCAGACGTTGGTAAGAATTTTAAAGCGATTTATTAAGAGGGCAAGATTTTCAAGTTTTGGATGGAAAGCGTTTGATTATACAAAAGGTGGTTACCTATATGTTCCCATGGTGGAAAACCCAAGGAATGCCATAACACTTTAGGCTAATCCCCCCAAATACAAAGATGATACTTGTTGAAGTAGGGTACTATTGGTCAAACATGAAGGGAAGATGTCATGGACTATACTCGCAATTGTTTGATTATTGACAAGATAGGTTGTGCAATAGAGACTAGCAGGCTATTGGAGCCTTTTCTAATGCCATCTTGTCTTTAGGAGGGTGTCTCCATAGACTTTATCATTTCCCTTACCAAAAGTGGGGGAGTTATCATCTATTTTTATTGTTGTTGATAGGTTTTCAAAGTATGCGCCCTTTGTTTTAACTACGAAGAGTTCAAATGCAAAAGAGATACCCTAGTTTTTCTTTAAGTTTATGGTGAAGTATTGGGGAATGCCTTAAAACATCATGAGTGATAGGGATACTAGGTTTATAGGCAAGTTTTAGACAGAGTTGTTTAACCCTCTAGGTTCCAATTTTTAAACATGACCTCTAGCTATCACCCACAAAGCGAAGGCCAAATAGAGAGATTCAACGATTTGCTAAATGAATACTTGCAGTGCTTTATGTTCACTAATCAAAAAAATTAAGTCGACTTGTTGGATATCACCTAGCTCTATTTCAACATCCAACGGAGCCCCTTCCTTCAACAAGAGCCTATTGAGATTATCATGGGTTAGTAACCACTATTTCCCTACATAGTGGCCAAACTTTACACAAGAAGATGCCTTAGAAACTTTCAATTCACTAAGCATTGAAAGTAAAGTTTAGAAGTTGCAAGAGATTACTTAAGAAGGCCTATAAGAGAATGAAGAAGCGGACAAATCAGAAGCATAGACCCAAAGAATATAATTTTAGAGAGCAAGTCCTCGTGAAGCTTCTTTCAAAGTAGATTAGATCCTTAAAGAAAAAGGCAAAAGACTAATTAAAAAAACATATTGGTCCAGTTCCTATTGTTTCAAAAATTGGAAGAGTTGCATATAAGATTGAGCCACTCACAGGGTTAAAGGCCCATCTTGTCTTTCGTGTGAGTTTTTTGAAGCCTTACCATTTAGTACGAAAGACCCTTCTCATAACGCATTGAGGCAACCACCATTAAGCTTAAGTCATGTGGTCAAACCCATCAAAGATATCTTTGCCAAAGGATTGTCAAAGACCCTACCCTAGAGAAAAAACACATAGAATACTTAATGAAGTGGGGAAATCAAGGAGATGAAGACAACAAACTGGGAGGCAAAAGAGATCACGTAATATCAAAAGAAACGTTAACAACATTAGCCCAAAGACCTCCATCAATAGGTTGAAACTCCAATAAACATTGACGAAGACGTCAAAAATTTAAGTGGTGGAGGGTTTTAGGATTACATCCATTGTAACACTATATACATATTGTATAGTAAGGTTTCTCTTCTTATCTTACGTAAATAGCAATTTCTATTTTTGGGCGTGTTGTCATTTTAATAGTTTTAATGTCTCTCCTGTAGGACTTAGAAATGCTCATAAAGCCTTTTTACAAGGGTATGAGTATCTTGTAGATACAAGCAAAGCCATTTACGAGGGTATGAGTATTTCTTATAAATACAAGCTTTCACTCACCACTTAGTTTTTACGGCTAAGGGAATTGCTTACCACTATAATCCCTTATACATTATAACATTAATAAAAGTGTGTAGTTATTCATTACAATTCTTACCCATATCCCTTTTATATATTTTTTCTTGTTTTCTTGCATGTTGCTTATAGGTATATAAGCTAATCTAAACCAATCGAGTAGCGAGTAGGGTTGCTTATTACTATAAAGGCAGAACGATAAGTGTTGCATAGTCTTGCTTACTATTGCTATGCTAAGAGAGTCAAGACTATGACACATTGCATGAGAATAAGCTCTATGGTAAATTACCAAATTTGTTGCTAAAGCACCTTGTGTTGAATATCCAAGGCATTATTAGTGGAATGGAGTTCCACTATTGATCCCAAAGTGAAGTCATTAAGTATGACCAAGACCTGCGATATGGAAGAATTGAAGGAGTTAAAAGGGCTTATTCAAGGTACTATAAATGTTTTATATGAGGTTATGAATTTTGATAAGCCTTATAAGCTTTATGTTGATTGATGTTTGCTACCACAAGCATCGGCAAGTATAACAAATCTTAGTAGTAAAGCTTAAATTACTTGGTTATCTAAGTGTCAATTCAAAAATTTAAGTGGAAAAACTACAAGTTTATGTTAAGCTAAAGTTTAGCTAACAATAATATTGAAACTTTTAAATTAAACTCTAACAACTATGGTAGCAAATTACACAAACTAGTAAAGGGGTATGATACCGCTATGAGAAATCGTTCATTTATTGCCTACAATTAATTGACTAATTTGCTTTAAGTTTCTTGCAAATGGTTTCCAAATTAAAATTTAAAAAATCACTCATTATCTTGTTGATTTAATCTCTCTCAAGATATAATGACCCTATTTTCCTAATCTAACTACCTATTTAAAGCAATTGACAAAAAGTCGAGCTTATTAAGTTTAATGAACTTATATTGCACAATCACATTTGGTATTTTGGTTCAACTATTGGTTGAATTGCAAATACAAGTGTTTAAAAACTTAAATATTATATCTCATTATGTATCATAAATTAAATTATATGGCTAGTAAAAAAAAATTTTCAGCATTAACAAAATTTGGAAAAATATAATTAGGATATATGATGCAATTTTTCAAAAGCCCTTAAAACCAAAGACCTAATTTGAATTACATCATGAATCAGACTAATCTAGCTATTTTAAGTTACTATACAAATAACTGCTAATAAGAAAAAATCTACTTAAATTTTTCATTCAAAAACCTCAAAAAGTTTAAAAGATAATTATAGTAGTACTAAGTCAAACAAGAAACAAATAAGATGATGTGACTATAGTTTTTAAATGTGGGGGATTTGTAGCAAATGACATGCAACACAATTTTTGCATGCGGCGAAATGGCATATAGTGCTGTTAAAATAGTAGAGGAGTTTCTACTTAGATGCCTACTTAGATAACGTTTGGTTGTAAAAGTTTTGTGATATTAAAACTAGATAAAACATTTTTTTCTTTATTTGAAATTTGATTTAATATTTTCTCGTTATTAGACAAAAATAATCTAAAGTACCTAATGAAATGCTTATATTTTATACTATCTAAAATATAATATAAAATCAAATTCATTGGATAAAAGTGCTAAAAATTTTTATCTAGTACTACACGTATCAAATGTTTGTATAGGAGAGTTTTTGGTTTTTTTTTTCTTGTTCTATATTGTTCAATATTTTCAATTTAAATACTACCCTTAAAATATTTAGATATATTTAGATAAAGTCTCTTATTATAGGTGATGGGATGGAAAATACCTAATGCTCCATTTGAAAATAAAGTCCTTAGCACTTTAATGTTGCTCCTTGGGCTTTGTTTGAAAGCTTGAGCAAATGGTATCGAATAAAGTCCTATTCATCTTTAATTCTTTATGCTTTGGCCTCACACTCGTTTAGTCTTTGGGTTTTGGTTTATATTTATTTATTTTACAAATTTTTCCTTAAGCACTTTTAAAAATAAAAAATAA
>JBBMOL010001755.1:0-32780 GCA_037954665.1 Laguncularia racemosa | reverse complement strand
GTACAACATAAACACGCCAATGCGTACGATTTCCGGGACAACCGCAGGGGAATATATCCCTATTCAAAACTTACAACCTGGATGAGGGATCACCAATTTTGATAGGGCAAAAACCCCCAAAACTGTCCAAAAATTTCCAGCTTAACCCCATCCCCCACGTACCCCAAGCCCCTTTCCCACTTCGGGTTTTCTCTTGGAATTGTTAAGTCTCAGCGTGAAACCAAAAAATTTCAGGGGGAAACAAAGAAAGCATTCAAAACTTGGGAATCAGGTAACCCCAATTTGCTGCACGTAAAAGGTTGAAAATCAATTTAAGTTTCCCTTTCTCAAATTTTAAAAACCCCGAAGCAAAGCGTTAACCCAAAATACCTTGGAAGGGGAACGAATTGCAGGGATCAAATAGAAAGGACCCGTTAATTTTGGGAAGAGACCAAGAAAAGACTTCGATCCGAGCCCAGGGGGCCCAATTAGAAATTCTAGTTGAGCCAAAAAGGTCATTTTGATACCCTCCTTTCCCCCCCAGATTAGGAAATCCAAGAAAAAAGCAAGAAAAAGAGTTCGGGAAATTTTTCCAAAGTCGGGGTAAATATTCCTTGCTTAAATGAAATTTAAGAAATACCGCGCTTGCTGGATTTCTAAAAGATTTTGCATAACAAAGGAAGTAAAAGGGAATGAAAAGTTTATGGAGTGAAAATGTTTCGCTTTTATTCGAAGAAGTTTCCCTCCAAATGAAAGGGTACAGGTATGTTTCTATTCCTTGCAAAATGGGAAATTTTTGGGAAATCGCTAAAGCCATGTGGATCTAGGACTTCTTAAATTCATGCTTGTCTGTTTATAAACTTTTAAATTTGGTCCTTTAAGGAAACGGGTATTATTGTTCAACTTGCGATGGGTCCAATGTTTATCCTAGGGAGTTCAGGGATTTTTGTTCAAGTAAATGGGTTGGTTTTTCCTGCTAATTTTTATGTGTTACAGGGCGTATGATTCTCTACTTTATCACGATTTTATTGGGGGCGCCTTTCCCTTTAAGATTTCTAAACGAAAATCGAGTAAATGATGGCACTTCACTAGGAATTTGTGGTGAAGTATTAAATTTAGCTTTTTATGATCCATGAAACATCCTAAGATATTTTCCCCTTTTTTTTGTTAGGAGTTTTTAACCCATCCCCCAGGCACCAGGCGGAATAAAAATCCTATCCGAATATTTAGCCGGAAGTCTAGCCAAAGACGTAAAGAAAGGGTTCGGGGGGCAACCCATAAAAAAAAAAAAAAAAGAAGTTTTTTTTGCATTATTTTTTGGTTTGTTTTAGTTTTGTTTTGTTTTAATTTAGTTTTGTTTTTTTTTAAAAGGTAGTTTTAAACTCTTTGGTGGGCTGCAGCAAGGATAAAACATTAGATGCACTTTCCAATTTAAAAGGGGCACTCTAATACGGGGGAAGTACCAATATTTCCTTTTTTTACTAATGTCCTTTGTGTGTTAATTCCTCTTCATTGTGCGAATTGGGACAGTAGGACACTGTTAAAGCAAAGTGGGGGGGAAGGAGAAAAATTTAGAGAATAGAAACAAAATTATACTTTGAATGTTTGCCCCCTTAAAAGCAATTTTAAGCCAAATTTTTTAAAATTTTATCATAAAATCTAGAGTTATAAATGTTGTAAAACACTAAAAAATGTGAAATTGATTGTTAAAAATGTTTTAACACCCACTGCGTGATTAGTTTACATGGTTAAAATTAAGTAGTAAATCTTTAAGAAAAAAAATTTCCTTGAAAATTTTGTTTTAGAATTTAATCTAAAGGGGGAGTTGGAAAAATAAAAAAGTTTATTTGGGTTTTAATTAGTCTGTATATCGGGGTTTTTGTTTGAAAGAATCATAACCTTAGTGAAAAAAAAAAAAATCAAGCAAGCCTTTACTCCAATAAATTCAAAAATTAGTTAAGGTATTCAAATTTGAATGTTAGAGTGAGGAAGAGTTGTGGGGGGGGGTATCTAAAAACCCCTCATTTAAAGGATGAGCTGGGGATGTTGCGACTCAATGAATCCTATAACGAAAAGGGCAAAAAAAGCAAAAGTTCATGAAAAAAAAGGGGGGAAAAAACCCGTCAAAAATAGATGCTTGAATAAATCAAAAAAACTGAATAAAAAATTTCTTTGGGAATAAAACAAAGATTTTAAAAAGGGAGAATATCTAGAAAGAGTTTCCAAGGTTTTACTTTATACGAAAGGGATTATTGCTTGTAATATCCAATAAATTTTTAATTGAGTGTTTTTCCTTAGTGGATTAGTATTTACTTTTGGAAAAAAAATTTTTTGCAAACATGGGGAAATTAAAGGGGGGGTTTAGATTAGCTATTAAATTTTTTCCATAGAAATTTGATCACGGGAAACCAGTTTGGTTGAATAGTAGACATTAAATTACAAGTCATGAATTAAAATAATAGATGCTTGGAATGATGAAAAGAAAGTTTGATAATTATGACAGATTTCTCATTGTTTTTGATGCAATTGTTTGGGGCAAGCAAGGTTTAAGTATGGGGGATTTTGATAGAGCCATTTTAACTAAATCTTTATAGTATAAATTGTGTTGAATGATTATTGTTTTTTATAGAAATCTAAGGAAAGGGTACTCTAATTCTATCTCGTGAAAAAATGGTTAAAGGGACTAAAGGGATCAACCCAAAAAATTTAGAGAAGCCTCTACAATTTGGTTCAAAGAAAGGTTTTTACACGCCGGAGGGAAGATGGCGTGTAATTGAAATACATGGCCGTATATTTGGTTTTGAATCAAAGGAAGATACACTTGAAGTACATGGCCGTGTATTTGGTTTTGAATCAACGGGAAAATACAGGGTTTGAATACAAGCCTGTGGAAGCACGGTTTGGGGCACGCCAGGCGAAAACCCTGTCCACACTAGAAAAGAAGACGGAAATGTGGACTTGAAAAAGGAAAAACACGACTTAGGGAGGGCCGTGGGGGAAGCCGTGGGAGCAACCGTGCTTGGACCCCGTGTGGAAGTAGACGTGCCAAGGAAAGAAAGGTGGAACATCAACCAGATAAGGCACGGCTTGAAAAAGCCGGGGCAAACCTGGTACCACGGACACAATAAGACTTTTAGTTTTATGCACAAAGAGGGCACGACTTGACCCACGGTCGTGTGTTAGGGGTGCCAGGGGACGAACTTTATTTCTCGAAATCAAAGGGGAAAAGGAAAGATTTTTTCGAAATTTCTAAAAAGATCACTGCATTCTCCCAAACAAATAAATAAAACCCAAACCCTAGGGGGTTAAACAATTTTTTGAAATTTTAATCTTTGGAATCTGGAATCTCTTGGAATAAGAAAAAACGGGGAGGCAAAGCGGGAAACTGGGTTCATTTGTTTTTATTTTTATTTTTTTTTTTGTTGATGAACGAGTAGCAAGACTTTCTACCCAAAGGGCATAGTGTTTTAATTCTCCACGAATTGTTGAGTCTAATTGACTTGTATTTATTCTTTCTTTTTTTTGGGTATTCAATTTTCTAAAGTTTTGCATTATTATCTTGTTGATTGTATGAATGAGCCTTCTACTCAATTAGAAGTTAATACATTGCAACTAGCACGTCAATCCGAATTTTTTGATTGTTCTAGTTTTGTATGCAAAACATTTTGGTTAAAAAGGATGATCAATTTCATGTAGGGAGGGTGTGATCATGTTTAAATGGGGTTATCTTATAATCTACTGGCTGAATTGGGGTCTCTCTGATCTTAATGCTATTGATAGTTAAAACCTAAGCGTTGTCTAGGTTTTTTAAAATCAATAAGGGGAAATTTTTCAAAGCGTTTGTCTGGGGTTTACGGGGGGTTTAAGGAGAGTAGGTTGTTAGAGCTTTTTAATAACCATAACCAGTTTATCTAGAACTAAAAATGAAAACATTTGCATCGATGATAAATTTCCAGAATTAAATACTTGTTTCCCTTTTGGGCTGGGCTTTTTTTTAATACCAATTTTCTTACCTGTTTTACTTTTTTTTGTTTTCACAAAAAAAAACCCCCCCCATTTTTCTTTCCTTTTTTTTTTTCTCCTTAAAATTAAAAATTTTAACCAATTTTGGGATTCGACCCTACCACCACTATATGCAATCATAAAATTATTAGGAGTATTTTTTATTTTTTTTGGATTCGACCCCATCAACAACCCCATAAAACAACACATATAATCTATGTTGGCAATCACCGAAATTTTCAAGGAGAATCCACAATTTCCTCGGGTAATGTGCCCGCGCCTGGTTCCATAGCCTCCACCACCACCTTTTTACGAAAAAAGTCCAATCAGAGGACGTTTGCTAACTTCTTCAGGTTCAGAGCAGCGTTAGCAAGCAACAATCTACTCTAAGAAACATGGGCTTCTATACACAATTTGGAAAATCAGGTGGGTAAATTTGCAAAATCCCTTTAGAGAGACCTAAAGGGTCTTTGCTTGGAAACACTAAACCCAAATCCTAGGGACCGGGAAAAGGCATGCCCCAAAGGGGCGAAAAGAATGAAATCTGACATATTGGGGGCACCAGTGGTTGCACAAAGAAAGGGAGTTGAAGACCACAAGGGGGGGTAGTGAAAGAAGATGCACTGTGGAGGTAAAGGAAAGGAAGAAAGGAAAAGGACTCACAAAGGGGAAAACCAAAGGCATCAAAAGTTCAGCCATAAACCCCCAAATTTCCCAAAATTCCGGGCCGCTAAAAAGGATCAAACAAAGGCATTTCGGTAAGTTTTTGGGATTTTTTAACAATTCATATTAGCAACCCGTTTGGAAGCTTTTTCACGATGCCCAATATCCAATTCCTGAAGGATCTACTGTCAAACAGAGGCTTTGGGAAAAAATTTTACCGCATTATAGGACGGGTGTTCGGCAATCTTGCAAAACAGTTGCCAAAAAACCCAAAGGGATCCGGGTAGTTTCACTATTCCAGTTAATTGGTGAACCCTGAGAGAGAGCTTTGGCACCCCTTGGGCAAGCAAAACGACCCCTTTTTCCTTTTTTAAGAAATTAAAAACGGGGAAAACCAAACCCAAAACCGGGTGATTTTTGCAGCTAGTAGATTCCGGTCAAATTCCTTAGGGGGATCATTGGGGATGCCCTGGAAAAGGGTAAAAAATTTCATTTTTCCTGTTGTTTTTGAAAATTCTGGATGGAAGGGAGAGAGGTCCTGCTTTTTTGGGAAAACCTTTCGGGCTACGCAAGGCTGTGTTTGGAGTAGCAAAAGAAAGTTGGTTTTGAGAGTGGGGGCAATGATTAGGGGGTGAAAATTCCAGCAGCACGAAACAATCGTTGAACGCCGATGTACTTGCTTTTCTGTGCTTTTTCCAAACCCGCCTTATGGAAAAAACACAGTAAGTACAGGGATGTACTTTTGGTGTGTATTAAAATCGTTGCACGCAGAAAAACAGATACACAAAGCAAAGTACAGGGGGTATTTTGCTCGTGTATTTCCCCAACATCCACTTCAATTAAAAAAACAAAGTACAGGGGCGTTATCTCACTCGGTCTTTCCAACACCACTTGTATACACAAAAAGACATGGGGTTGTATCTGCTTTTACTTTCCAAATTCTTTTTTCACATGTATTGACCAATTTCCTTCCAAATTGATCCGATCTTCAAAACTCCTTCCCCTTAGCTCCAAAAAACTCTAGAAAATCCTGAAATTGACATTCATTCCATAAGCATCCTTTTTTCAACAAATCACAAAAAAATTCAAAAATAAAGCAAAATTTTCATTACTCTAGAAAAGGGATTTTGCGCTTATCAAATTTCCCCACCTTAGTCTTTGCTTTCCCAAGCAAAACAAAACAAATAAAATTCTCATTAATCATGATTGTCTTTCCCAAAAAAAAAATACTAGATTTTAGCTTTTTGTGAATTTTAATCTTTAAAGCTAAAATGCAATCCTCAATCTGTGTGTGTTCCCACCTTATCATGAAAGTTTTGAAACAAAGAATTTTAGTCAAATTTCTGGGATTAATCGGTAGAAAAACTTTACCCTTGTCATTTTAACAATGGTTTTCATGATAAAAATTAAAAGCAAGATCAACAAAGAAAAAGAAAACGTGGTAATTTCAACCACCTTTAAAAAAGTCTAATTCTTCTCAATTATCTCTTTTAGTAAAAGCAATCAATAATGAAAATACATTGCATCTATGTTTCCCCGGGATTCCTCCTCATTTTGGTTGACTCTTCAAAATTTTATTCTTGTAATGTTTTCACACGGGTTTTCATCCTTTTTTTTTTTTTTGGGAAATCATGAAACCCCATGTAACGATTTTAGCTGATAACCCTGGTTTGTCCCCCAAGTTAACAAACGTTATCCCCTCAATTGAGGGCTTCCTAGGGCTTAATACTCGAGTTACAAGACCCTCCAATTTTTGGTTTTATGGTATTATTTTTTTAGGGTAATTTCCTTGGTCGGCCGATCCAGCCAGACGCCCTTAGGTGACTGGGTTTTAAAGGAACCCCACGAACCTCTATTACCTAACTTATTTTTTTGACTATTGTAGCGGATTTTTAAACTTCGCTCTTTTGAGGGACCAAAGCCGCCCATACTAACTAATCCTTTATTTTTAAAGTAAACCTTTCATTAAATTTTTACTTTAAAGAGATCTTCAAAGAAGGACCCCAAAGAGAATCTTTTCATTTGCCCTTTCAAAAAAGATTACATGGCCTAAAGATTTTTGAGTTTCACAACGTTTTACCCCATAACTTTGACTAAGTACAATGTTCCAAAAAAGAAAAAGGGTGACTCACAACACCTTTTAGAGGAATTCGTCTAAATGCTACAATACTATGTAATTTGCAATCATGATTTCAAAATTCGTTTATCAAGCAAAAAAGAAAAACAAAAATTAGGGGAAATTTTTTGAAGGACTCATACAATTCAGCAAAACCCCTTTACAAATTTCTTTAGTATCCCCTTTCCCACACTTAATTTAGACATTGTCCCCAATGTCCCTTTTTCATTGAAAAACTAATGAAAATAAAGAGGTAAAAAGAAAAAATAAAAAGAAAAGGAATTGGACTTTCCCGGGGTTCAAAAGGTATTGGCCAAATTTTATACTGTAAAGTCAAAGAGGATGAACTAGCACCATCTCGCTCCTCTTAGCAGGGGGGGTCTTTTTTCTTTTTAGTAAACTTTGGTTTAACTGACAAGTCTTTGTGACCATCGAACCAACAAGTGGCTCAAAATAGGGAGGTTTTAAAATACACAAAGAAAATGATAGATTTTGCATTGGGGTTTTCCCAAACAAGGAGGAGGAAGCAAGTTAATACAAACCAAGGTACACAACCGGTTTTCCTAGTTTGAAACTCCCACAATACATGCACAAATTTCCAAAAAACGTCAAATCAGTTTGTGGCTTTTGTTTTTACAACCTACCTTCCTAAGGCCAAAAATTAACTACAAAACACCCCAAAACTCATCAATGATAAAGTTCGAATCTTTTTTCAAAAACAGGGTGATAGTTTAGTGACAAAAAAAAAAGGCCTCATAAATTGGTTTCTAAGAAAAAGATCGGAAAAAAAACACAAAAACAAGTTCCAGAAACCCACAAAACAAAAACCCCAAATTCATGTTCAAACCCCAACTGTCGATTCACTATTTTGGGAGCCCACCAAGACATCATCATACAGCATTCACGTGAGTTCAAAATGTCTACAATCACAACAACGACTTCCACAAAGCGAAATCCTCATCATACCATCATATAGATGCAAGCATGTATGGTAGTGTAAAAAGGGAAAAACCCAGCAGAACCCATTTCAATAAGTATTGAAGAAGAAGAAAAGAGAACTTATTAAAATTGAATCCTGAAATGGAAAAAGTTTTTTTGTGTGGAAAGGACAACCACGGGGATGGGGAGTAATGGGGGTGAGTGGTCAAAAACGAAAGGAGAATGGGTCGTGTAAAGCAGAGTGAATTAGGGGTCCTTTTATAGACGAGCAGAAAAAATTTACATGACCAAAGTACACGGGTCATGTACTTTGGTCGTGTCTTTTTGGGAATCCTTTCTATGGGTTAGATACCAAACGTGACCTTTTTTGTATTTAAGGGGGAGCATTTGGAGGAGATACACGACCAGGTCCGGGCGTGTACCTTTTTCTGTATATAAAAGGGGTTCTATGGGTCGATACATGACCAGGACACAACGGTACCTTGTTGTGATCAATTTGTTCTGTGGCCCAAAAACACGACCAGGCACGAGGTGTACCTTATTCGTGTATCTCATATACACAAGAGCATATTTTAAAGTGCACGGGAGGGCATACCATGATTATTCCCCTTTTGTATTGTAACAATTAGACACCCTCTGGCATGTGGAGAAAAAAGGATACACGACTAGTGTACTCGGTTGTGCAGATAAAGAATACCTGTCATCATTCATCTTGCATTCCCTTTAAAAGGTCCCCCCCATCCTGAATTTCCCCACACTTAGACTTAAAAGAACTCATTAAGGCACTTTATAAACCAAACTTGGTTAGCCCCCCGACTTGTGTCCGCACAATTTTCTCCAAAACAACGGATTTATAAAAAAAAAAAAAAAGAAAAAAAATTTCCTAAGTAACATGGGTTGCCTCCCAAGAAGCATGTTTTTAACGAAATTTGCTCGACGAAAAGAACGGGGGGGCTCAAAGAAATGAGAAGAGGTTTTTCTCTCCTTTTCTTCCCAAAAATGTTTTTTTCCCCCAAAGTAATCTTAAGCCTTTGACCATTCACCCTTTAAAATACCTTTCTTGGAGATTTATAACCCCAAAACAATCCCCCCTTTTGCCATAAAATGGCCCTTTCCTAATTAGGGCCAGGTTAGTTTCCAACATTGCAACCAACCAAGGTGTGAAAACACTCATCAAAAGAATTTCCCCGAATAAAAAAATCATCCATTAACTTCCCTCTTGTCTCCAACCCTTCCCAAAAATAGCCATCATGCTCGCTGAAAGGGGCTGGAGCGTTGCATAATGAAAGGCATGCTCGATAAGCGAAGGTCCCAAAAAGGGGATGTAATGTCGTCTTTTCCCGACTTCGGGGGCGATAGAATCTGAAAATATCCAGCATCACTCGAGGAAACAGTAATATGCATGACCAGCAACCTTTCAAGGATTTGGTCCACAAATGGGAAAAGGAAAAATGACCTTTCGAGTGATCATTTTGTTGCGGTAATCTATACAACTCTCCATCCCGTATAGTTCCATCGGGTGAGTTTATTTTTTTCATTCGATACTCTGTCATACCGCCTTTCTTCGGGAAATACTGAATGGGGGTCACCCCTGGCTATCAGAAAAAGGGTAATCATTTAGATCAACAATTTGATACTTCCTTTTTTTCAACTCTTTTATTTGGATTAAGTCGGGGTTGGGGTTTTACCCTGGCTTGACACATTCCATCAAAATTTTGTGTGTACAAAAAATGGGCTAATCCCTTTTTATCTGCAATTTTTTCCTGCAAAGCTTTCTTGTGTTTCCTCGGCATGCAATAACCTTTCTTGTTGAATGACCAGATTTTATGCAAATTATGACTAAAGTTTAGAATCTTCTTCCAAAAAAGCATATTGAAGGATTGGCATTGTTTCAATTCTAGTAAAATGGTTCCTCAATTTTAAGGTTTCGATCTCTGAATGGGGGATCTTTCATACCTTTAAAGCTTTTTTCTTTTCCCAACTCAGGATTATTATTAAGCTGATTGACAACTACTCTAATCGCCTATTTTCGGTTGTCTTTCTCCCCATTCATCAAACACAATTCCAATGCATCACCAATCGATAAGTCTTCAATGAACTGAAACTGCGAAGTCAAGCAGTCGATTTGCTAGCATGATCATCATGGGGCAAGCTTTTTCCGGAGTCAGGCATTTTTCACTTGACCTCTTCATTTCCCATTCTCAAAATTTTAAATTCCCATCCCCCAAAACAATTGGCCTTGCAATAGCCAAAAAAAGGCCTCCCCAAATAAGAGGGGCCTCCACTCTCTTCCATGTCAAGCAGACGAAATCTACCGGGATTAAAATCCTGCCCTTCCTAATACATCTTCGACACTCCTCTCGGGTTTGACTGATCGATCGGCTAACGAAGACCATTTTGGGCGGTTTTGGCTCTCCAAAACCCAATTTCTAGAAAAATCTTGATGGCATCAAAAAAATATGGCTCCCAAATCAGCCAATGCCCATTCTTCAATAAAAATTTCCCCATCAGGCAAGGGATGGGGAAAGCTCCCAGGGCTTTTTAACTTCTTTTGGGGGTTTTTTCGAATTACCGCAGAGCATTTTCCCCCAAAAACAGTGAGAAATCTTCAGCTTCCTTTGTTCGATCAATCTTTCAAAATTTTGCATATCGGGCATTTTGATAATGCCTCAACCAGAGAAGGTTTTATGCAATTGTTGAATATCCTTAAAAAACCGCCATAGTGCCAATCATTCTGTTCTTCTTGATCGGTTGCTAAAAACATTTGGGCTTTTTAATCTGGATTAATAAGGGGATGATTTCTTTTAGGTGTTTTCTTTAAATGCTTTCCCCCTTTTTTAAAAACTACTTTTTTTGGGTTTTAGCACCCGACTCTTTCTTCTTTAACCTTTGGTTGTGTTCCTTTTATACTTCGTAATGTGACGCTTTAACGTTCTCTTGGGGTTTGGGTTTCCCTGTTTCCCGGGAGTGAACCTTGAGTCTTCGACAGAAGAAAGTATTTACCGACCTGTTTTTTAAGTTATGTATTGATGCCTAGATTTTCTAGCCAGTTTGATTTTTCAAAATCAAATCTAAGGACTTCTATCGGGTTTTTGATCCTTGATGAATTTGTGGGGAGATCTTCAATTGGCGTTTAGAACTCTGGGCCTTGGGCCTCTGATAACGTGGGGGAGGATTCAGATTGCCCTTTGAATATTCTGTTTTAGTCAAGAAAATTTTGGGGGATTTCTCCATCCTGGTTATAAATTGTGATGGGATTGTTCTAGGCCCAATTGGGTTCCCAAATAATCCACTTGCTTTGTTTGCCCTTCCCCCCCCCACCTGAAGTTCCCCAAAGCCAGTTGATATTGGGAAAGCCAACTCGTCGATCTTTTTTAATAAAGCCCCAACTTTTGGGCATGAAGAAGTTGCCACTTTCCCCCTAAGAATGCCTGCCCCTTTTTTTTCTCTACCCTTCCATGTGACCATTTATAATTATCATGACCATATCTTCAAAAAGAGTCAAACTTTCTTTTAAATTTTTTGGTTCAAGGTGCCACCAGCTGCGGGAAACTACTGTTTGTCTCATTTGATTCTAACCCCTTATAAAATAATTTAACTTGAAGCCACTCAGGGTCCCATGGTGTGGGCATTTTCCCCATTGAGTCCCTTTAAACCTCCCAGGTTTCATACAAAGCCCCATGCTACTGAGATAAGATTGAAACTCAGCTCGAAGTTTAGTTTCTTTTTAGGGGGGAAGAATTTGTCATAAACTTCTTAAACAACCTTCCATGTAGAATAGTTCCCCGTAAAAATTTAGCCACTGCTTAGCCTTTCCCTTTTAAAAAGAAAGGGAAGACCTGAAGCAAACGCATATCACTAAATCCATTAAATTTTAAGGTATCGCAATCTTCAGAAGGGTTGGATATCGATTTGGATCTTCACCTGTAAACCCCAAAATTTTATAATTGTTCACCATCGAATCACGACAGGCTTTAAGTCAAAATTATTTGCCTCCACTTGAGGCGGATTTTGCTAGAGAACGCCTACAATTTGGCCTGGGAAAATCAGAATTGGTTCAGGTGGGTCATTAAATCCCATCTCGTTTCAACCAGTTTATATTCGGGGATCCCAACAAAATTTCCTTTATTCAACTCTTTTGCAGATATTGACTTCATCAGCCATTTCTTCCCTTTAATGATTCTCCTTGAAACAAATGATGTTGTCTCGGTCGAGGTTTTTCTTTTTCAACGACGAATAAATTTTTTCTGGCTCAGGATTTAAAAAAAGCAAATTTTCCTTGGGGGGACTTCTGCATGCCTGTAAATAAACAAATCAATTATGAGCTCTAAATTTCAGGAAAAAAAGGGAAAACAATAAGAAAGAAATAAATTTTGGGTTAAATTAAAAAGTAAAAAGTGTTTCTAATATTGGGTATCCCGACAATGGCCAAAAAACTTGATTGTTCCCCAAACGAGTTTCAATATTTATAATGCTTGTTTAATTCTAATACGTTGCAATAGGCAAGTGTACCTACCGTGGATGTAATAAATGTCAAGTAAAGGGTCTCCCATAGAATACACCAACTACTATACTAACTCCCCTTTCCCATTATCTAACCGACGCTTAAATATGTTTTTTGAAACTTAATTCTCTAATCTTAAAACTAATAATCACTCCCAACAATGGTTCGGGTGATTATCAATTAACAAAAAAACAACCTAGATCTATTCTACTCCTTCTCTATCAGTAATTTATTAGATTTTTTTTAAATTGAAGTAATTGCTTCTTTATGTCGAATCCCTATCAAATTAACTACTTTCTCAAGTATATTTCCTTTAATCCTAGGTTTATCAAATAAACCTTTCCTTGTTAATACAACCCAGAATTCATAAAACAATGAATTTGCATAAAATAATCGATGTAAACAAAGACTCTTGTTTCCTATCTCTAGAAAACAATCAAAACTCTTAATTGCATTAAAACAATCAAAAAAAAAATTTTTCAATTAACTAAATGAATCATCATAAATTTATATTCCCGGGTCTATAATCAAAAAACAATTGAAAAAGGGATCAATTAAACAAAAGAAATCAACAAAATTCGCATTAAAAAAACCGAATCTTTATCACTACAGAGAAGTTTCGAAAAAATCTGATTTTGAGTTTCTCCTCCAAAATTGGATAAACAAATACAATTACTGGAAGAATAAATAAATCAAGTCAACCCTTAAAGAAGAATCTTCTTCTTCGTGGGTCTTCAAACTCCTTTAAATTGACAGAATCTTTTTTCCCCTGCTGTTTTGAGGTCGAGCAAGTACAAAAATTTTAAACCCCCTCCTAGGGCAACTAACGGTCATTTATACATGTACCCCCGGGGTTTGGAACATACAGAGCGGATCACGAAATTGTATCCGTTCTGTATTGTGCTTTCTTCCAAGCACCTTTTGAAAATACACGATAAGAAAAAGGGAGTGTACATTGGCGTGAAATTTGAAACATCTTGCCAGCACAAAAACTTTTAATACACAAAACAAAGACATGGGCCCTGTCTTTGCTCGTGTACTTTCCGACATCCCTTCAATATCACAAACAAAGTACATGGGGGTGTATCTCACTGTGACTTTCCCGACATCCATTCAGTATACACAAGCAAAGTACATGGGCGTGTATCCGCTTGTGTACTTTCAAATTCTTTTCTTAAATTATTGTATCCAATTCCCTTCCCAAAATGATCCGACTCTTTAAAACCTTCCCCCTTTGCTCCAAAATACTCTAGAAAATCCTGAAATTGACATTCTTTTCCCTTAACTCCTTTCTTTTAAAAACATCTAAAAATTCAACAAAAGCATAATTTCATTACTCTAGATAAGGGGTTTTTTGGACAAATCATGTGCCCAAAAGTTCCCTTGGAGTTTTAGTGAGGGGGACGCATAGGGGAGGTCTCATGAGACATTCGGTTTTTAAAAAAACTTTTGGGCTTTTGCAGAAAACTTTTTTGGCGTAAGATGAGCGATGTACAAAAGTGTGTGAAAATGCTTATAGTAGAAAGGCTAAATCCCAAAGTAATCCCCCATGGGAGTATCTTTCCCTTACCTTTTTAGTGCTTAACCGCATATCAATGGATTTTGTTTAGGTTTACTTCGTTCTCAGATGGTAAAAAAAATATTTTGTTGTTGTCGATAGGTTTAGTAAAATGGCTCATTTTATCGCCTATTCTAAAATTAATGATGTACAACATATCGTCAATTTGTTCTTTAGGGAGATTGTACGACTACATGTTTTACTTAACTCTGTTGTAAGTGATAGAGATGTGAAATTGTTTAGCCACTTTTAGCATACTCTTTGGAAGGCTAGGCACAAAATTACTATTTTCCATTGTAGCACATCCTTAAACTGATGGACAAACAAAGGTGGTTAATGGGACACTTTCCACATGATTGCGTGTTGTGCTTAATAAAAATTTAAAATAATGGGAAACATGTTTACCTCATGTAGAATTTGCATATAATAGGACGGTACATTCTACTACGTCATATTCTCCATTTGAGGTTGTGTATGGTTTTAATCCCTTAACTCCATTGGATATATTGCCGTTACCTACTAATGAGTTTATTGATCTTGATGGAACGAAAAAGGCAGAATTTGTTAGGGATTTACATACTCAGGTCCGAGCTAACATCGACAAGAAGAATGAACACTATGCTCGTCAAGCCAACAAAGGACACATTAAAACTGTTTTTCCATCTAGGAGATTGGGTATAGGTGCACTTGAGGACGGAATGATTTGTCGAAGAGTGGAAGTCCAAATTGCATCCAAGGGGCGATGGACCTTTCCAAGTTAAGGAGTGAATAAACAACAATGCTTACAAGATAGATTTACTAAGCCATTATGGTAATGTAACCGCTACCTTTAATGTTTTTGATCTTACTCTTTATGATGCAAATGACTCGAGGATGAATCTTTTCAAGAAAGGAGGGAATGATGTGGATCATCTAGCATCTAAGAGGACAGAACTGAAATCCCAAGATCTATTGCAAGGAATTAGGGGCCCTAATGACCCGAGCTAGAGCTAAGAGGATGAGTGATGCCTTACAAGGACTAGTCATGGACCTACAAGCTAAAAAATCAAATTACATAAAGGAGAATAGACACCTATCAATGTGACTCACATTTCCATAAAAGGATGCAAGGATTGAAGTCCTAGAATAGATTTTGTTGTTTATTAATCCAAAAAGGGAAAGAGGATTCTCGGTTTTTGTTTGTTATGTTTTGTTATTTGTTTTGTTTTGTAATTTAGCATATTTAGTTAAATGTTTCGGTCCATAAGAAGATAAGGACACAAGCTAGATTAGGAAAATTAGGTTTTGTAACTTATGGTTGCATGTCATCCTTATAAGACCGAGTAAGGGGCTAGCATAAAGACAATTATTATTGAATATTGAAAAAACAACACTTCTTTTTTTTGTGGAAAAGAAACCCTCTTTTGTTCTTTGCAAAGAACTCTCCTTTGGAATTCTTCAACCGAATTACTTGGGGGAAATTCCTAATTGATAACTTAGGTTTCAGTTAACAGGTGTGATTGGGGTCTAATTCTGTGCTACTTATTCGAGACGATCCTCGGGGATTTGAATCAATTGCATTTATCGAGTTCTAGGTTTAATATTTCCTAGCGTTCACGCATCACCATCAATTTTCACAACACACATCTACATAGATTATATTATATATGACACTCAACTAACTGCAAGATGGAAGTCTCATGCCTACGCACACCTAAGGGACGCCCATCACTCCTCAAATATCATATACATATTATATATATATATATATATATAATAGGCGACCGATACACTATACAGGGGGCTTACCTGCACATAAGGGAGGAAGGGAAGAAAAAAAAATTGCCTCCAGCGAGTAGAAACTATCACACAATCCACATATATATATATATATTTATATGGAGTCATTTGCTATGGTCAGCAGGACAGCAAGTAAAAAAAAAAATAATTCCCTTGCACATCACACCACGAAGTGTCCAATAGGTGGAGGAGTTTCACATACATCTATATATAATATATATATATATATATATATATGGACAGCACAAATTTACCAATAAAGCACACAAAAACAACAATTACATATAATACAACATGTCATGGAATCCTACTCACCTTAGTCTCATTTTCTTGAGGTTTATTGAAATAGTCTTTGGGTATCTCCATGCCGAAATTTCTTCACCTAAAAAAATAGGGAAAAATACGTTATTACATGCTACACATGGTTTAAAATTACTTTACCTAGTGTTTCTCTAGCTATTACAATTAATTTTAGGTAAAATACTAATTTTTACACCTATTTGTTCTTTGTATAGAACTTTTAGAAACTAAACTCCATTTTACATCACATTAAGTTCCCTTTTATCATCCTTTACCCGAAGTCTTAGATTCCTTGAAGCTTCTCACTTGTGATGTTCACCAAACCCTGTACATGAGAAATTAGGATTTGTTGCAACTTCTTAGCTCGAGATCTTGTGATTGGTCCTTGAGGTAGGCTTATTGGACTTGAATCCCTTTGAACTTCAGCTTCAGCCACTTAACTTTCTTCTTGATTCAGCTCTTGAACTTGGGACAGTGGCTCTTCCATAACATTCCCCCTCTCCTCAAAAGGATTCATCCTCGAATCAAAGCATCACCCACATCAAAAGGGCTCAGGTCAGCGACATTAAAAATGGCACTAACATTATACTCACCTGGTAAGTCAACTCTGTAGGTGTTGTCATTGATTCGCTCAAGTATTGGAAATGGACCATCTCCCTTGGGTTCAACTTGGATTTCCTCTGTAATGGAAACCTCTCCTTGCGAAAATGCACCCAAACCCAATCTCCAGGTTGAAAAATCATGGGTCTCCTGCCCTTGTTCACCCTTGAAGCTACCTTGGCATTTTGTTTCTCAATCTTACTCTTTACCTGGCATGTGGCTTTCTCAAGAAATCTGCCTTAGAATCAACATCAAAACTCACAAACTTGTTAGGTGGCAATGGCAATAAATCAATAGGAGTCAGTGGATTAAAACCATACACAATCTCAAATGGTGAACAATGAGTAGTGCTATGTATAGCCCTATTAGATGCAAACTCCACAAATGGTAGGCAACCCTCCCAAGTCCTAATATCTTCTCTATGATTGCCCTCAACAATTGAATTAAAGTCCTGTTAACCACCTCAGTTTACCCATCAGTTTGTGGGTGACAAGTAGTCGAAAACATCAGTTTATTTTCCCAACTTTCCCCACAATACTCTCCAAAAATGACTCAAAAATTTTACATCCCAATCACTAACAATGCTCCTAGGTATGCCATGTAGACGTACTACCTCTCTAAAGAACAAATCAGCAATGTGTATAGCATCATCAGTTTTATGACAAGGAATGAAATGAGTCATTTTACTAAACCTATCAACCACAACAAAGATGCTATCACTACCCTTCTTAGTCCTATCCTACTTAGGCACTAGAATCACAGGAATTGAATAGGGGCTCAGACTCTCTCTTACATACCCTTTCTCCAGCAACTTTTCAACTTGTTTCTGGATCACCTTGGCTTCAGTGGGTTTTAGTTTTGTACGCAGGTCGATTGGGTATGGCAGCTCTAGGAATGAAGTCAATCTGATGCTCTATGCCCCTGACTGGTGGAAGTCCACTGGGCAACTCCTCTGGAATACATCTCCAAAATTCTGCAACAAATCAGAAAATACATTAGGCAAACATGGGTTAATGTCATTAGTGGCCAAGCAAGCCCCTTTGTACAGAAGTACAAATGTAGGTCTACTGGCACTCAAAGCATTCCTAACCTCACTGGACCTAGCAATCAAGCTCACATTTTTACTCTTTTTCTCCCCTGGCCGATTGTTATCTTGCTTTTCCTCTTCTCAATTTTTCCACTCTTTTGATTTTTACTCTTGTTTTTCTCTCCTTCTGAAGTGCTCTTTTTTACTCTCCTTCTCTTTGCTTTCGGCTTCCACTTTCAGCCTCTCCATTTTACATTGGTCCTCATACACTTCTTTAGAGGACAGTGGTGCCAAAATGGTTTTCCTACCATCCTTAGTAAAAGAGTACCTGTTGAGATATCCATCATGCAAGGTTTTCCTATCAAACTGCTAAGGTCTCCCTAACTAGATGTCACCAACATGCATAGGAACAACATCACAGAGCACCTCATCACAGTATTTGCCAATGAAAAAAGAAATGAAGACTTGCCTGTCTCACCTTAATCTCTCCACAGTCACTAAGCCACTGAAGTTTGTAGGGCCCTTTGGGGATGTGGTATAGTAGGCAATCCCAACCGATTAACCAAGAGTGTACTCACCACATTAGTACAACTCCCTCCATCAACAATCACACTACATGCCTTTCCCTGGACATGGCATCTAGTATGAAACAGATTCTCTCTCTGTCCTTCAGGTCCATCCTCCTTTAGCTGGGTACTCAGTGCACACCTAGCTACAAATAGGTCACCTCTCACAGCCTCTTCAACACTACCAGCATCACTATAAGCCTCCAGCTCGGGCATGTCATCATCTGCACTCCCCATTATCATCCCCCTCATCATCTTTCACAATTTCTCCATTTCTTATCACCATTGTTCTCTTATTAGGGCAATCCTTACTAATGTGCCCCACACTCTGACACTTCCAGCATTTAATATCCTTGTTCCTGCCCTTGGGTTCAGCTTCCTTAGGTTTCTCAGGTGAAACCCTAACTACCTTCCCCTTTACAACATCAGTAGTAGGCTTACTTCCCTTAAAATCAGACTTTCCATAACCTTCTATGCAGAATGAGAACTGGACGAAGGTTTGGAAACATACCCGTATGGACCTCTGCCCTGGAGTTGTCTCTCAATTTGATAGCTAGATGCACCATATCCTCCAACTCCACATAATGTTACAATTCTACCCTATCAGTAATTTCTTTATTTGAACCACCTAAGAACCGTGCCATGGTGGCCTCCTCTTCCTCATCTACATCAGCCCTGGTCATGATCATCTCCATCTCTTTGTAGTAGTCCTCCACACTCCTACTACCTTGTCTCAACATTTGCAACCTTTGCATGAGTTCCCTGTAAAAGTACCTAGGAACAAATCGCTTTCTCATCTCAGCCTTAAGATCACGCCAACTATCTACAGGATACTCCATGTTCCTCTTTCTACTGGTCACTAGTTGATCCCTCCAAGAGATAGCATAATCTTGAAACTGGGTTACAGCCAACTTCACTTTTCTCTACTCACAACATTGGTGACAATCAAAGATCAGCTACCTTCTTCTCCACTGCAAATAAGCCTCTGGATCAAACTTACCATGAAAAATGGGAAGTTCCAGTTTAATTCCACCCAATCCCCGATCTAACATAATCATCATTCCCTCTGCTTCTACCAGCAGTGTAATGCTCATGTGTTCTTCCTCTTCCTCTACCAGCTCCTACTCCTCTTCCTATTCTTCTACCACCTCTTCGGCCCCTATTGACATCCAACACTATACTATCTTCATACTCCTCCTCTAGATAGTCACTATCATTTATCCCCATCAACTGTCTGTGGAATAGGAATCCTACCTCCTCTATGCCTTCTCTAGCACTAGGCTCCTTATTTTCAACTGCTGTAACCTCAAGTTCATTCTCTCCACAGACTCTCTCATCTCTATCAATGCTTGAGTCATACGCCTAAACTCTGATTGTTGAGCCTCCTTCAACAATTTCTCATCCACAATTCTCTCCTCCTTACTCACACCAACACCTTTACCAGACATCTTATCCTGCAAAACTAACAAACGTTAATTAAATTTTCAGTTTCCTAACAAGCACTCCCTCTCGTCTTTACACTCAACTGATGGGGTTGTACTGTCGTGTGTCACACAATCAAATCAGGTCTCATAGGTGTTCCTCGCACCTATCAAGCTTGATCCTTGATGTTCTTAATCAAATCACACCCAGAAATAATCAAAAGAGAAGTGTATTACACAAACACAATTAGTGTTTCCCAATATCCCTTGATGAATTTACACTATAATTCTGGAGTATTTGGTGTTTTCACAAAGTTAGGATCCAACAAAAACCACAAATTCAAGAACCTATCAATTAATCAATATATATATATATATATCTTTTTTTTTAATACGAATTTCTTTTCTTTTTGGCGGACAAACCCTAGAATGATGGAAAGGTCACAACTTGATAGAGAAACACAATTAGAACATGTAAAGAACACAACTTTATATATTAAACGAAGATAAATTAAAAGTCGAACAAAGATCAATGAAGATATAACCTGATCTAGAGCCAAAGCTCTGATACCAAATAGATACCGGAACTCCGCAGTTGCGCTTGAGAACCCTTTGGCTATTACGGACCCCCCACAACAACACGAAAAAACCCACAGATCTAATTGGAATCAAACCCTAAGATAGTTTAGATTTAGGTTTTCTTAGAGGATCGATGAACAAGCTAGAACTAATCAAGCCCTAACCTCGAAACTCTCCATAGGAAAAGATCGATCAACTCTCTCCTGAAAGTTTCTTAGCATGCATTCAATCAAGAATGCAAGGAATCGAAGCGACAAGCTTTTCCGGTATTTCAAAGATGACAAAAACTCCCCTTTACATCGTCTTATCTCGATGTATATATGAAGACATCCGAACAATACATCGTAATTTGCGAAATAAGGAAAAATATAATGTAATTAAAAGATGGCCGGCTGTCAAGGCCGGCGGCGTATATGTAAAGGCCGGCGACGTTCTTTGCGGTGTACATTTGCATGTTTGGAGCTCCTTTCAAAACCGGCTTCAAGGCCGACAGTCTTGATCCTGGACCGGTTCTTCCCACTTGATTTCCATCACATTAAGTTCCCTTTGATCATCCCTTGCCCAGAAGTCTTGGATTCCTTGAAGCTTCTCACTTGTAATGTTTACCAAACCGTGTACATGAGAAATTAGGATTTGTTGCAGCTTCTTAGCTCGAGATCTTGTGATTGGTCCTTGAGGTAGGCTTATTGGACTTGAATCCCTTTGAACTTCAGCTTCAGCCACTTGACTTTCTTCTTGATTCAGCCCTTGAACTTGGGACAGTGGCTCTTCCATAACATATGTTTTTTTTGTTCTGTTTTCCACTTTTTCTTGTTTCTTCCATAAACTTCATCTGTGTCCAGCTCTGTCCCCCTCATCTTTTTCTTTTCTTTTGTTTGTTGATTAATGGGTGGTTGTGGGTCCTCTACGAGAAAGCACACACACACACATATATATATAATATGTCTAAATATTATTATTATTAATTAATACTTTATTATAATTACGGTTTTAAAACTCTTAGTGTATTTTAGCAAGTGCGACGACATCGATAAAAATTTAAGATTTTAATATTTTATCACAAAATTTTATGCTTAAGCTAATTTGATTATTTTGAGAGTGAATATTTACTTGAAATTCTTATTTGACAATCCTAAGTCTAAAATTAATTTTTTTTATCGTTTAACCAATAAATTCTCATGGTTTGCCTTTGTGTGATTATTTCTTTTATATAGTTTTATACGAGGTGTGTTTAAGGCTTTTAGTACTATCTTTTAATTATTTGTTGTTATATGCAACTAAAATTTTCCGGATTTTACACATAGTGCATCTTACAATCAAGATAGAGAGGCAGCTCTAAGGTTTAAAAGGGTATACTAGGTATATTTCCAAACCTTACTCCAATACTAACTCTGCTTGGAAAGGGTATGGAAAGAGTGTTGTTAAAAAATGGAAGTAAAATTGTCTCTGATAATACAAAAGGGAAGATAGGAGTGGTTTCAACTGAGAAGACCAAAACTGAAGAACAAAAGGGGAGGAATAGAGATATTAAATGCTGGAAGTATCAGGGGTGGGACACATTAACAAGGATTATCCTAATAAGAGAACTATGGTAATGAAGAATGGTGAAGTAGTTTTTGAAGAGGAGGATAATAATGAGAGTGATGATGATGATATTCCTGAATTGGATAGTTGTAGTGAAGAACCACAAGGGAAGCGGCTAGAGGGGATGTATTGGTAACTAAGCATGACTAAATACCTAGTTGAAGGAAGATTGCTTTTGGGAGCAGTGTGAAATCTATTTTCTGACTAGATGCCTTTATTTAAGGCAAGGTAGTAGTGTGTTTATTGATGGGAAGCTGCACTAATGTGGTGAGTACAATTTTGATTAAAAAGTTGGGTTTGTCTACTAAAACAAACCCTAGCCCAATATAAACTTCAATGGCTTAATGATTATGGTAAGTTTAAGGTAAATAAACAGGCTCTTGTTCATTTGCCATTGGCAAGTATAATTGATGAAGTGTTTTTGTGATGTTGTCCCTATGTATGTTGGTGATTTTACTACTTAGTAAGAGTAATGCCCCAAAACCTGGGTCGTGCTAATGCCCACCACGTGTCCTTATCTCTTAAAAACACATTAAAAGCTCTGAGTCCAACTCTGATACACTTTAACGTGTAATTCCTATGTAAAAGCTTTTTCATATATCCTCAAAATTCAAATAATAATTTAAACCATATCAAACATCTAATGCAAGGGAAAAGTCTTTAAACCCAAAATAATATTTAAAAAAGATACTTAAGGGGTGTCGAATCCAACAAAAAAAACCTACTCCTAGACAATATATGATTTGCATATAGTGGTGAGTAGGGTCGAATCCACAGGGATTGGTAAAGATATTTCAATTCAAGAGAACAATAAGAAAAAGAAAATGGGGGGTTTTGTTTGTGAATCAAATAAAGTAAAAAAAAAGTAAGAAAATCAGATATTGGGAAAAGCCTAGCCAAAGGAATCAAGATGGTTTAAAATTTTAGGAATTGATCATCGATGCAAATGTTCTCTATTCTTGTTCTAGATAAATTGGTTATGGTTATTAACAAGCTCTAACAACCTATCTCTCCTTACTTCCTCGTTAACCTCGGACAAGCGCTTTGAATTATTTCTCTTATTGATTAAACAACCCTTAGACAAGCGCTTAGGATTTAATCTATCAATAGCATTAAGATCTAGAGAGACTACAAATTCATGCCAGTAGATTATAAGATAACCTATTTAAACATGATCACACACCTCCATAACATGAATTCGATCATCTCTTTTATAACCAACATGTTATTGCGTCACTAAGACTAGAACAATCAAACAATTACGGATTTGACGTGCTAGTTGACAATATATTAACTTGCTAATTGAGTAGAAGAGCTCTATTCATACCAATCAACAAAGATAATAATGACAAAACGATTAGAAGATATATGAATACCCGAAAGCAAAGAATAGAATAAATACAAGTCAATTAGACCTCACAATTCATGGAGAATTAAACATCTATGACCCTTTGGCTAGAAAAAGTAGCTTAGCTACACATGTTCATCAATAAAACGAAAATAAAAGATAGAAACATAATGAACCCGGTTGCTTGCTCTGCCTCCACATTTCCTTCTTCAAGATCCAAGATTCCGAGATCAAAGTTGTCCTAACCCTCTAGGGTTGGCTCTATTTATACTATTAGATGGATAGCATGTGATCTTTTGCTAGCAAGATACGAAAATATCTTTCCTTTTTCAAGTAGATTTCGAGAAGTGAAGATTCGTCTGCTGGCACGCCCCACCACACGGCCGTGGGTTAAGCCGTGCCATCCTCTGTGCATATTCTTCAAGTCTTCAACCGCGCCCAGTGTGAACCACGGTTACACACACGGCCAGATTTCAAGCCGTGCCTTCGTCTGTGCATAATCTTCAAGTCTTCATCCGTGTCCAGTGTGTAGCACGGTTACACCCACGGCTAGATTTCAAGCCGTGTCTTCATCTGGTTGATGTTCCACACTTTCTTCTCCTTGGCACATCTATCTTCCACCACGGCTTCAAGCACGGTTTATCCACGGGTTCCACCACGGCCGTGCCTTAAACCTTGTCTCTCTCTGTTCAAAGACCTCATTTTCGCCTTCTTGTCCAGTGTGTAACACGGTTTGAACCTTGGCCGTGCCTCAAACCGTGCTTCCTCCGGTGGTGTAATTTCTTGTCTTGATCCAAGTTGTAGATGACTTCTCTAAAATACTTGAATTAGCATCCTTGACTCCATTTAACCTGATTTATCACGATGATAGAATTAAAGTACCATTTCCTTATGATTTTCTATAAAATCAATAATAATTTAACACAATTTATACTATAAAGATTGAGTATAAAATGGCTCTATCAATACTATTTATTAAAGTTAAATAACATAAATCTCCTAAAACTTAATCACCATAATAATAATGGAAATCTTCATCTTCCTCTCTTTATAGCTCACCCAAACCTAAGTCATCTTCTAGGTTCTCACCTCCCTTAACACCTGTATCTAAAAATGTTTCCCGAAAGCTGAGTTAATGCCCAGTACGTATAATATAAACACATACACATGAACAAACATGAACAAGTGTCACACACGTTATGCAATAGTTAAACACAAATAACCATTTCCTTATTACATTTTAGGTCCACAAGCATCAACAAGGTACTCAGGACCCTTTTAACACACTTAACACACTGGAACATGATTTGGTGATGGCAACTGCCACTACGAGCCCCACACCCATGTACACTTAAACCACTTGATCTTGGTGATGGGAACTGCCACTACGAGCTCCACACCCATGTATACTTAAACTTAAACTTGGTAATGGGAACTGCCACTATAGGCCCACACCCATGTACACTTAAATCTCTTAACCAACATTCAACCCAGATCATTTCCAAGCACGACTCCATTAGGAACAACGTTATATAAGGATCATTAGGGTGCTCCCTAAAGATTTGCCACTATGGGCCCTTAGGTTGAGCCAAGCACATACAACATACAACTTAAATACTTAAACCAATTATTCATCTTAACTAATTTTAACACACATACTAACTTTAACAAATATAAAACAACACACAAGTTACGTGTACCTTGAATCCTAGCCTTAAGCACTTCCGATCTTAGACTTAAGCTAAGTTGAAATCAGTTCACATCAACAAGTTCTTCTTAGTACTTAATCTAAGATCAATATCATTCTCTTATTTCTCTAAATCTTATTTTTTAATTTTTCTAGGGGCTTACTAGCTATCTAGGTTGCATAGAAATTAGTTTAATTTAAAGTTAAATAAATATATAATTAAATTGTACTTTACTCAAAAAGGGCCCTGTTGGGGGAAAGTTTTCTTTTAAAAGGGGAGGCACGAAATTTTTAAGGGGGCTGTATCTTTTGGGTAAAATTTTGGTTTCAACAAGTTGGAACAAACCGTGTTAAAGGGGGTTTGTTCTTCTTAAATTTAAAGGTTAAACACAATTGTGTTAGGGGTTTGTGTTACCCTTTTAAATCAACACGGCAAAAAACCCCAAAATTTTGTATTTCTCAATTTTCTTTCACACTTTAAACATTCTAAACACGATCTTAAAGGGGGGCCTTTTTACCCTTTAACTCAACCGGGGAAAACCAAAGTTAAATTAGGAGGCCCTTTTTTATTTTTCTTTTAAACCCTTTAAAATTTAACAAAACAAAAAACGACTATTGTTGGTAGGGTGTTACCCTTTGGGAATTTCCATGAATTTTAAATTTCCTTTTTTTAAATTCTCCTAAATCCAAACCTTCTATTCCCCAAGCTCAATTATATCTCTAAAAATTAAAATTTTAAATTACAAAAAATTTTTCAAATTACTTTAAAATTACAATGTCGTATCCTTTAACCTTGGGTTTTTTGTTCCCCCATTTCCTTTCTCCAAAATTCTTTCTGTATGAACAAAAAACACTCCAAAATTTCCAATTTAATCCCCAATTGAAATTTTAAAAAGATCCTTACCTTGATTCTTGGGAAAAAGACCTCTTTTTTTCCTTTCATTCTTAATTGGGGTTTTCCTAAAAGAGAGTTTTTGCTATTTTATTGGGGGAAAAGGGGAAAGGTTTGGAAAAAAAACCCCCCCAAAAATTCCCCCCTTCTAATTTTCTAAAAAATTTCCAAAACCTCATCCTTAGCTCTTTTGTTTTAATATATATATATATAAAAATTTAAAATAAACCCAATTTTTTAAATTTTAGGAACTTTCATTCTTTTTCCCCCCCCTTTTAAAAAATTTTGCCCTTAAAAATACCCTTGGGTTTTTGGGAAAAGTTTTTGGGATACTTTTTTTCCCCATTTCTACTTCCTATTTCCCCTGTCGGTTCCCTTTTTTTTGGTTTTTCCATTTTACTTTTTTAAAATAAGGGGGTTTTTCCTTTCCTTTGCACCCATTCCTTTTTGTTTAAAATTCCCATTGGCCTTTTTAAAGAGTTAAATTTGCTGACATTTAATGGTTTTCCCAAAACCACTATCTGGTTTGGGTTGGGTACATTCTTTCCCCACATAGATACATTGGGAAAACATTAAAGTACCCGCCCCAAAATTTTGGAAGGCTAACCCAAAAGCCCCTTTTGCCTTTTTCTTTCCCAAAATCTTAAAGGGGCCTATATACCTTGGTTTACTTTTCCCCCCCCAACCTTGGAAAAATTTTTCACTCCCCTTTATTGGGGAAAACCTAATAATACCCTTTTTCTCCCATTTTAAAATTCCCAAAAGGGGTTTTTCTCTTACTGCATAGCTTCCTTTTTCGGGGTTGGGCCCGAAACTCAAAATTCTTCCTTTTTTCCCTTTTATTAACTTAACATTGTTTTTTATTGGGGTTTTTGAACCCCAAACTTCACCCCTATTTTTGTTTCTCCCCCCACTCGCCCCCCTTCATCCCAAATTTAAAGGGGGGTCTAAACCCTTTTTCCAAAAAAAGGGTTTTTTTTGGGGCCAAACCTGGTTGCCCCGTAATTTTTATTATAGGCAAACCCCCACTAGAAGGGAAAAGGGCCCTTCCATTTCCCAAAATCCCCAGTGCACCCGCCCCCAAAACAAGTTTCCCAAAATTTTTATGGTTTTTTAGAATAACCATCTGTTTTTGGGGGGAATGTTTTTAAATAAAATTTTAGTTTGGTACCCCAAAGCTTTTTAAGGTTTTTTTAAAAATCTACTCACAAAACCTTTTTGCCCCTTCAAAGTGATTGTTTACTAGCACTCCCTGCCCGTTTAATTTTCTCCTATATTATATTGAGCCCTTTTTCCAATTTATATCCTACTCTGATTTGGAAAAAAATAAAAGGCATTCAAACTGTCCACTATAACCTAAACTCCCTCCTTTTCTCCCCAGGGGTTTAGGGGGGCTTTAAAAAGTTCCCTTTCAAGCTTTCCCCCTTTTTTTTCCGGGGAATTGGGAAAAGGCCGTAATTCTCCAACCCTTTTCCCAGTTCTAAATTTTAAACCGGTGGAAGTAAGGATCAGGTTTTAAAAATTTTACTTTTTTCTCTTTTTCATGTTTTCCCCCACCCAAAAACAGCTCTTCAACCTTTTACATTTTAAAATTTTTAAAATGTATTTGTAGGAAAAGTGATGTGCCTCTTTCATTATTTCTCTCTTCCCAAATTTGCATTTTGGGAAAATAACCCTTTTTTTTTCCTTTAAAGGGCCCTTTTGGATCCAAGGGTTAAATTTGGTGCCTTTTCCTTTTTCCATTCTCTTTTGGGCTCTTAAATTCCTTATCTTCTTTTCTAACCCCCTTTAAAAATTTTTTCCATTATGGTTGGGTTTAAAACCTTTAAAAAAAAGCCTTTTTGCTTTCCCCCTTTTTTTTTAAAAAAATTTTAACTCCAATTGTGCAATTTTCTTCTAATAACTTTTTTTGAAGGGGTGAGAGTGGGTACATTGCCCTTTTTTTTTCCCCTAAGGCTCTGCCACCAATTGGGTTTTTTAAGTGGGGATTGAAATTTTTAAATCGTAAACCTTTTTTTAAAATCCAACCATTTCCTTTTCTCATATTTTAACCCCTTTTTGCTAAATATTAAATTTAACCCTTTTATGGGCAATAAAAAATTTTTCACCCCCCCCCCATATAATAATGCCCCAAAAACTTCAAAGCTAGCACTTTCAACTTAACCCCCAAATTTTAAGTCAAAGAGTTGGGGTATTCTTTTCATACGGTTTTAGTTTTAAAATCCTAAAGCTATTACTTTTACCAAAATTGCCCTCAATACACACCCAAACCCCTTTAAATTAAAGGGAACCTATAAAAATTAAACCTTCTCCACCTTGGGAAAATCAAAACTGGGGCCCGACAAAAATTTTCTCTTTAAACATCTAAAATTTGGGGTTCCATTGTCATTCCCCTTTGAAAAATTTCACATTTTTTTTGTCAATCTGGTGAGAAGAGTTGCTAATTTTTGGGAAAACCCCTTTTAAAAATCTTTTTATTGTAGCCTTTAAAAAACCCAAAAAAGCTTCTTACCTCTTAACTTTTTCGGTTTTGCCATCTACTATTCTCCAAAACCTTTTTTATTTTCCCCAGATTTCCCATCCCTATTAAAACCCCATGCCCAAGAAGGCTATTTGTTTTTACCAAAAAAACACATTTAATTTAATTTGGCATACAACTTCTCATCTTTTAAATTCCCAATACCAATCTCAAGGGGTTCTTTTAAAAATCCTTTTTGCTTTTAGAGTTTTTTAGGATATCGTCTATAAAGGCGATTCAAATTTTTTCCCCAAAAAAACCTTGAAACTCTTTATTAAATCCATGAATGAACCCGTGCATTTGTTAGTCCCAAAGGGCCCCCAAAACCCAAAAAAATGTAATGCCCATACCTTTTTTGGGAAAGGTTTTCTAGAAAGTCCTTTTTTTCCCCTTTATTCTTAATTAATTTTTTTGCCCCAAAACTCAAGTCTACTTTTAAAAGAACACCCGAGCTCCCTCAATTTTTCAAAAAGTCATTTTTTCTTTGGAAAAAAAGGGTATTTTCTTTAAATTTTGGCCTTGTTTAACTCCCAAATCTATATAGATCCCATGCTTCCCCTCTTTCTTCTTTACAAAAGGAATTTGGTTTCACCCCAAGGAAAGACACTTTGGTTTTAAAAAAACCCTTTTTCTTTTGCTCCCCATAATTTTTTCCTTAATTTTTTTCCAATTTCCAACGGTTTTTAAATCCATATTTTAAATTTTTGATAAAGGGTACTATACCCCCAACCAAGGGCAAAATTTTAAAATTTTATTTCCTTGGCTGGGGGGAAACCAGGAAAATTTTTTTGGGAAAAACCTCAAAAATTCCCTTACAAACGGGGACCTTTCCCTCCTAACTTCTTCATTTCTTTTCAAAGATAAATTTTCCAGTACACTTTTTTCCCCCCAAACTCATAGGTAGGCAAACCATGGGGCTTTGCACCTAACTTTTATTCAAAAAATCCATCCCCCCGGGATATTAAACTAAAAACCATGTGGGGAATCAATGGGGCATAAAATTTTTTAAGCTAGTTGACACCAAAATAATGCCCAAATTTTATCAACTTAATACAAGAGGTCTGCGGCCCTCACCCTACCATGTATTTCTATTTTACTCTTCTGCAATTCCCCACTTATTTTCCTCCTAAATCCTAAAGGAAACATTTAAAAGGGAAGGGATCATTTTATATTTTTAACATCCAAAGCACATGCAAAAAAAATTCTCAAACACAAGGAAAAAAAAAGGCCAAAAACCCCGGGATCGAAAAGCACATATTCAAATTAAAGAGTAATGGGAAACAACCCGCAATGTTGTTTAAAATCCAGGAAATCCTAGAAAATTCTCTGTGAATGGCAAAAAACCTTGTAGGAATCTTTATCAAAGGGCCTCTTCCAATGGTTACCCCTTTTTCCCCTCACTAAAGGTTAACCGCCTGTTGAACTGGCCCTAATTTTATTTCTTTATTTGTCCCTAAAAAAAGTTAAATTTCCTTTTTTTTCCCCTCTTGGGTTCACACATGATAAAAGATTAAGGGAATAAACCTTTTAATGCAATGAAGTTTTGTGCCCTATCTTTCCCCCCAAAAAAAAACATGCCCCCTTACCATCCCACTCCTTTAAAACCCTGGGTTTTTTAACATCTGGGACATTTAACTTTGGGCTTTGAATGAGTGCCAAAGGCACTTTTGATCTAAAAAGGGAAGGGGTACAACTTTTGGGGGTTTTCTTTCAGTATTTAATCTTTTAACCCCCCTATCTTGCCCCATTCCATTTAAAAAAAGGGCTTTTTTCCCAGAGTTTTTGTTCTCTTGGGCTCCTCTATTCAAGTTTTGAAAGGACCTTTTTAAAATTCAAATTTGAAAGGGCCCTTTTCCAAGTTTAAATCCAAAACCAAACCTTTCAAGAATCTTCAAACTCAGGCCTTTCATCATTAACCCCATTTTCAGGAAGGAAGGAAAGAGGTGATTCAAATCTCCTCATACTCTTCAACTTGTTCCCCTTTTTACAATTGTATATTCATTTCTCCATTTTTTTCTTTGGGGTTTTCTGGGGGAAAAAATTTTTTGATAAAACAGCTTTTTTAAAAAGCCCAGTTAAAGCATTCCCCTCAAGCCCAAGGGAACCAAAAACCAACCCTTTTGTTCAAATTTCCCCTTTTGCATAAAAGCAAAATAATTTTTCCTTTTTATCTTCCCATTTTTTGGGAAGGGGGGGAAATGGGCTTTCAATTTCCTTTACCCAACCCCCAACCCTTATTGGGGGATCCACTCTAAAGGGGAAAAAATTCCCAAACTACTCTTATAAAACCCCTTTAAATTGATGGGTTCATTTAACATTTTTTATGTAGGGGCATTGGGGGGTTGGGGTTGTTGTGGGCCCAAAAAGTCCCACCAAGGGGGTTTTACAAATGCAATAGCTAAAATTTTCTCTTCAGCCTTTTAAACCCCTTTTTTCCCCCTTTTAGGGTAGGGGGTTTAGCTTTCCCCCCCAATTGGGGGTTTTCCCCCCTTTGGAAACCCCCCCCAGTTTAATGGGAATTCCCTTTTGGGGCATTCTTTTAAGGAAAAAAAATGGAAACTACTTG
The DNA here is from genome assembly GCA_037954665.1 of Laguncularia racemosa. Lineage (NCBI taxonomy): Eukaryota > Viridiplantae > Streptophyta > Magnoliopsida > Myrtales > Combretaceae > Laguncularia > Laguncularia racemosa. Next base: position 2,152 of record JBBMOL010001755.1, on the reverse strand, counting down.
AGTTAAATATCAAACATGGTCAATTTCCTTGTGTGCAAGTAAATCACTATACCATTAACCCTTTAATCTACTCACAAAATATAACTTAGCAATTTTAAAAAAATAATAAAAAATAAAAAAAAGAAAATAAATTTCATAATTAAGTAAAGTCCCATATTTTACCCACTCCCCTTCATGCCTCACTATCTTACGAACCCCCTGCTTTTAAATCCCCTAAAAAAAAACATATTTAAAACCCTTTTTTAAAACTTTTGTCTATTGATCCTCCTTTGGGCCCAAGGATCATTACCTAAGCTCTTCAAGATCAACAACCTATGCCTATAAATCAAACTTAAATTATAAAGATCATGAACCTATTCTCTATAGATTCAAACTTAAGTCTCTAAAGATCATAAACCCAAGGCTTTAATACCACCGAAGCTGTAATGCCCTAAAACCCAAGCCGTGCTACTGCCTACCACGTTATCCTTATCTCATAAGAACACATTAAGGCTTTGAATCAACTCTGATATACTTTAACCAATAATTCATATATCCTCAAAATTCAAAATAATAACTTAAACAATATCAAATATCTAACATAGTGAAAGTCTTTAAACACTATAATATTCTCAAAAGATACTGTCGATTATAATTAAACAACATAAATCTCCTAAAACTTAATCACTATAAAAATAATGGAAATTCTTCGTCTTCCTCTCTCTATGCTCGCCCAAAACCAAGTCATCTTTTAGGTTCTCACCTCCCTTAATACCTGCATATAAAAATGTTTCCCCAAAGGATGAGCTAATGCCCAATACTTCTAACACAAACACACACGCATGAACAAACATGAATAAGTGTCACACACTTAAACACAAACAACCATTTTCTTAATATATTTTAGGTCCACAAGCATTTAACAGGGTACTCATCACCCCCTTAGCATACTAGAACATGATTAGTATGGAAACTACCACTACGGGCCCCACATCCATAATTCCTTAATCTTTAAACTTAGTGATAGGAACTGCAACTACGAGCCCCATACCTATGTACACTTAAACCACTTAATCCTGGTAATGAGGACTGCCACTATGAGCCCCACACCTATGTACGCTTAAACCTTAAACTTGGTGATGGAAACAGCCACTACAAGCCTCACACCCATGTATACTTAAACCTCTTAACCAATATTCAGCCCAAATCATTTCCAAGCATGACTCCACTAGGGACAATGTCACATAAATGATCATTGGGGTGCTCCCAAGGATCTGCCACTATGTACCCGTAAGTCGAGCCAAGCACATACAACATACAACTTAAACACTTAAACCAATATTCATCTTAACTAATTTCAACAACAATACTAACTTTAACAAACACAAAATAACACACAAGTTACACGTACCTTGAATCCTAGTCTTAAGCACTTCCGGTCTTAAACTTAAGCTAAGTTGAAATCTATTCACATCAACAAGCTCTTCTGATACAAACTCCATACAACCTGTGCCGAAACCCAAGATAATTTGAAATCAAATAGCCAATAGTCGATCATGAATGAAGGGAAATCACGACCCATTGCTTATAGAGAAGCAAGAACCTTGGTATGATGTATACGTTATAATCGAGATAGAATAGCAATTGATAAGTAATGCTATGAACGCTACAAAACAATTCTGATAAGTTCAAATTCTTCAAGAACATAAGAAAAGTATTGTAATTTTAATTAGCCAAAAAGTCATGCCTACAATAGAGTTCTTGACGACTATTTATATTCCCCATGCAAAACACAACAAAACATATAAAACCCTACTTAGAACCGGCTTACATTTCTCCCTAAGCTGACACTTAAAGCCGATAGCTTAAATGCAACTTGAACCGGTGTATATGGAGTAAGCTGGCGACTTAGGTCAGCGGCTTAATTTGCTAGCTACAATATGGTCGACAACCTTTCCCCTCCACGCCTGCAGCTTTCCTTCTTCAACAACATCTTCAAATTGTCTTTGTTCCAAGACATCTTGGATTCCGATGACTTGGATTATTCTTGATTCATTCTTGGATTGATGCAAGCATTGCTCCTCATTTTAAATTTCTTCAATAATCCCATTGAGTGCATCCTTAAGTTGTTTAAGCTCTAAGTCAAGTCATAGGACCCCACCCCCATTTTCAA
>JBBMOL010001754.1:0-32803 GCA_037954665.1 Laguncularia racemosa | reverse complement strand
GACACCCTAAAAAATCAGAAGTCACTTATTTAGAAGTGTATCTACTCATTCTAAAAATCCATGTTTTGATTTGATACTAACAAAGTTAATAGGCTATGACGCATTGAAGATCATTGAAGTACAAAACATTTATACTCAAATACTACACAAATCATGCTTTGATTTAAAAGCATTTCAAAGAAATTTACTATAAAAAACTGTTTTAAAGTGTCAAAACACAAAAGTTGATCTAATTTTTTAAATAATACAGACAAATAAATATTTAAAAGCCATTTAGATTTTAGAAAAGTACAAATCCAGAAGAACACGGGTTGATAAAATGATTCATTCTCAAGCAAAAACAACTATGATGCATTGAAATGAAGTATGTAAAAAAAGAGGTGGTTTTTTTTTAGGATTAAAGCTTAAAAATTGAGTTATTATTTTTTTTTTCCTAAAGAAGCAAATGTAAAACCATATATGACATATTTTGGGAGAAAAAAAAAAAAAAAGGAGTATCAAAATTGGAAACATCTATTGTCTGGTTACCCAAAGAATGGACTTTTTTTCCTCCTCTTCATCTTTTCGATTATATAAGAAATCTTCATTTTGTTCTCAACATTATTACGTTTAGGTAGAATTGCTCAAAATAAACAAAAACAATTGTTTTCTTTTTCCTAACATATTGAAAATTCAAAATTATAGTAAAAGTCTTAATTTTTTCTAGACTTAAATAATTCAAACAAAATATTTAACATTTGAAATTTGATTAACACTCTTGATTTCCAAAAAATCTATAAAGCATAAATCAATATCAATTCAGAAAATAAAATGATAAACTAAAACCAAAATTAAGAGAAATTTGGGGAAAAGAAAGTAAAAGATTATGAACCTTTAAGGCTCCAAATGGGCTTCATTAGACCTCAAATTAAAAAATCAATATCATGAATTTAAAAGTTCAATTAACCTAAATCCAAAATCAAAGATGTAAATGGACAAATAAGAAATCATACAAAATGTGACCATAGTACAAAAGAAAATAAAAATAAATTAAGTACCATTTCAAAGAGTGTGGTGCGAATTCAAAATTAGTTATTTGAAACAAAAAAAAAAAAAGAAAAGAAAAAAGGGAACTTGAGAGAGAATAGCATGAAAAGAAGAACACAGAGTACTGATATGCTTATTTAGAGAAAACTGTGGAAAGGAAATTATAGAATAAGAAATTATGTATATTCAATTAGAGTAGGTAAAGAAGGAGAGGGAGGGAACAATTATATGAGGTTAGTGGGCAGTGGGAAAGAGGGAGCAGTTACAGAAAAACTTGGGGATGTGGGTGTTACAAAAATATATCGAAACAAAACCTTATAATTAATTATGTCCAAATAAACACTTGTTATTAGCTTAAATATAGTAGAATAGATAAAAATGTGATGCTCTCAATTTCTAATTTTTTCACAAGATTCAATTAAGCTTTTTCTTTTACTTAATTCAATTATAATTATTAATAAAAAAACAAAAAAAAAAACAAAACAAGTTAGGGGAAAAAAAAAACAATAATAATAATAACATTTCATGACCAGCCCACAAGAATTCTGCCTTTTAGTAAAGTACATGGTGGCTGCAGGCATGGTTTTAGCATTGCATGGTCGCAAGGCCCACACAAATTCTGTTTTGCTGGCGTTGGCCTCGGATCCAAGACATCGTTGAAAACATACAGTAGGAAATAGTTAAATACTTGTCCAGGAAATTAATTTAAAATATGGAATAAAAATGTATCTTACACTTTAGACATTTTTTATTATTAAAAAAAATGTATAATACTGAACAGTTAGAAAAAAAAATTGAAAAAGAGAAAGATTTGTTGTTATTAGATCCATAATAAGTGCTTTAAATGGGTGGTCATCGTAATCCATATCCACCATTGGTAAATAAATAGGAATATAACACGAAAATAATATTTATAATAATTCCTTTTGGTTATTCTTAATTATTTATTTATTTAATCTTTTCTACCACTAACTAGTAATTATTATCATATGGTAATGGAATCTTGGTCCTAGTAATTTTTTTTTTTTTTTTTTGTTCCCCTTTAAACATTGATGGCCTCTTTATCTGAATATCCATAGGGGGGAAAGCAATAAGCAGCCCCTGGGTCCAAAATTCAAACCCAGTTAAGCCCCTTTCCCAATATGTTTAAGACCAAGGACCACCTGTTTTTAAGAACACCCCAGCCTATTATTTAAGCCTCATAAGAACATTATTGATACTTCAATCAGCTCATGAATGCCAGCAAAAAGTATAGTGTGCATTCCATTATGGTCCGAAGTTGATATTAAGTTTCTAGGGTTTGTTCATCGATCCGGTCAGCTGTCTCCATTATTAATTAACTACCTACGAGTTAACCAAAATTTATTATTAGTAATATCTAAACTTAATAGAAAATTATATTTTGAACACTATCAACCAATGATGTTAAAACCAAACCTATGATAAGGTGATGAGTGCATATAAACAATGTAGATCATTGTATCTTATTATTACCATTCACTTTTAACTCCAATATTTTTTTTTTATATATCAACAATAAAAGATAGTATAATATTGATAAATGGAATTCGTAGTTCAATTTGAGATATGAATTCTCTAGGTGATGGGTTGGCAAAATCAACCATAACAAGGAGATCTAACTTTGAAGATTGTTCAATCTATGAAGATATTCCTATATGTGTAAGAGATTTGGTAGTTGTAGAGAGACATGGATTTCTTCATTTATGTTACACATCTAGACGAATATTTACTATTTCCAATTCCTTATCTTAAATGCATCCCCCATTATACACACTTAATTTGGTAGAACAAACTTTCATTATATATGTTAATTTATTGTCTAAATGTATACATATGACTAGTGAGGTCAAGATAAGAAGTTAAAGGATAGCAAATACTTATCCCCTAAATACATACATACATGAACACCCAAGTGCACAATATATACAAATGCACATATAGAGCAACCAACATACAGACATGGGCATGGAAAGAACACATGCAATCATAGGCACATATACACATGCAAACATGCATGTACATACACACAAACTCACATGCTTGCATTTATATGCATGCACTCAAGCAAGTATAAGCATAGGCATACATGCACAAACACTGGCATAGAAGCAAGCACACTTGTAGGTATGCACATGCACATAAACACACATATACACCTATATGCACATGAACAAGTATACAAGTGTGCATTTGCACATGCGAGAACACACACACCCACACTCATAATGTTTAACTTCCTTGTCTTGCAAGTTTTTTGTAGAAGACTAAAATTAGAGTTTGTTTGTTGCAAGCTCCTCATTAAATCTATACAAGCTCAACATAGATAGAATTAGGTTCAAAGGAGAAGTCTACTAAGAATATGAAGCCCTTCTAAGGTTTCTAGAGGAGAGGAAGACCTCACATTGTTGGCCTTGACATTTAGATATGGGTTCTTGGCATATCATCATGTAGCACCCTTTGAAAGGGTTATCAAAATTCCAATTTAACTCATACGATTTTACGGGACTTTTCTACTCAAATCTTATACAAAATCCCTTTTGGGTAAAATCAAGTAGTATTTTAATTTAAATCCTTAAAATTGATATAATCCAGATTTTATAAGAGATTTTACAATTTTATGAATTTTAGAGTCGTTAACCTAATACTATTACTTTATGGGCTTTTAAAACTAGTCCATTGTACACTTCCTATTTTCCCTTAGTCTCTTATCACATTTTAACCTGGGAAAATATGATTCCAACTTTCTATCTCATTTTCTCTCATTTGAATATCACAACCTTAGTCTTTTTCCACTTCTCTTTTTATTATGACTTTAAATTTGATATCTTTTTAGCTTTCACAAATTGGAGGACTCAAGGAGCTATTACAATGCATGAAGCTCTAATAGCTTTCTTGTTAGTTTAAATAAAAGTGATATCATAGAGGAAATTGGTGCATATATAAATTTGGAAAGTCATGGGATTCAAGATGGTTGAAATTCATGGCATTGATGCTACTGAGAATGGAATATGAATTGATATTCAAAAGAGTTAAAGTTAAAGGATATTGATCGGTAGCAGTATTAATATCATCGGTAGCAGTACTAATGATATCGGTCTAATCTTTTTTCTCAGACCTATATGCAAGTGTACCTATTAATTTTATAGTATAATAGATAACAAATATCGAGTGTCAATTCCATAAGGACTATGAGTACTAGTAATTACATTTTCCTATTATCTAATCGAAAAATCCAAAGGAGTAAAATTAAATAAGCAAGAAATAAAAGTAATATTGAATTATAGAATAAAGACAACCACTAATAAAAATCTATACCCATATATTGAATCTCCCTAGAAATATTAATGTGATTAATAATTAATATTCAATTCCATTATTGTATTCTTAGATCGTGAGAATTCCTAAATTGAATTAATAACTCTCTCAAGATTATTAATTTTCTAATCTTAGGTTGATTTAATTGGAATCTATTCATAATTAAAAACTCCAAGAATCACATTACTTTGATTTGTGAATTCCAATATTAGGTTTAACTATAATCTAGAAGATTTTTATCGTCATATCTTTAAGATTACATATAACTCTTTCCAATTATAATTGATTTATTCAACATGGGACCTCTCGATCTCCATAAATGAAATTAAAAGTCAAATTGATACATTAATAATATTACATTGAATAACAGTAAAGGACACATAATTGGGTCAAAGAATAATAATGACTTCATTGAATGAAAATCATCAATTACATATTCATTATAGAGAATGAGAGCAATTTATAATGCAAGCACAATGAACACATTAAAAACTCAATGGAAATCTCTAAACTATAATCCTATTCCTTATTATTCTCCAAAACTTCTATAAATTCTATGATTTTTGCTTGGACTCTACACCCTCTTTTTATAATAGAAAATTGCACTTGTCAAAGAAAGTTACATCTCATAGGAAATAAAATCTTTAGAAATCACAAAAATCACATCTTTAGAGTTGGTTGACAAACTAGGAAAGTACATCTTCATTAGCTATAATTGAATTGGAAAGTTATTTCTTTGCTGCACAGCCTCAACATGGCTATGTACCTTGGCTGTATACCATTCGAAAATTAATCTTCAACAAAGTACTCGAACTATATACTTTAACGTGGTCTTCAACACGAGTGTATATATGCCTTGTATTTCTACATAGTCAATTGGCATGGTCTGTGCCCTGGTCCTTTAACTTGACTCTTCAATAAGCAATACATGGCACCAACATAGGCATATTAATGATTGTGTTGACTTTCAAAATTCCACAACTTGTTCATTTCAGCTTTGATTTGCACGAAACTTGCATGAATTTGTTTCTTTTAATTCAAAGTTGCTTTTAAGGACCTAAATCAAAATATAAGTTAGGTAAGTGTAATATCCAATAAAACATGCTTATAAAAATAGATGAAAATCATGTACAAATTAAATAATTATAAGTGTTCTTCAAAACTTATCAACCAAAAATGACATTGATAATGATGTTGATGAGGACAACAATGATGATAGTGGTGGTGATAGTAGTTTTTGATGATGATAAGGCATTTGATGATTTGTTTTAGTTTTATATTTTCATTTTAATGATATATGTTGCAATGTTTTATATTAACGCTTATATTATAGTTTTTATATGTTTCAATAATGATTTATGCTTGATTATTTACATTAAACTTAATTGTGACTATAATTATGACGAATTTTATTATTCCACCATGTATTATAAGTTTTCATTTACTATTATAAGTATATTCATAGTTTTTAAAAGTTAATTTACATAGGTTATAGAATTTATTACGATTTTATTATTCAATTTTATAGATCTCATAGCAATTCTAGGTAGAATCTTGATTCGGCAACCATAATCCTTTCTTTTGTGAACTAGAGCTTTGGTTACCACAGTTACAACTTACTATTGCTTCATCTTTGCTCAAATTATTGTTAATTTGTTTGGAAAACTAGTAGTTTAAAAAACTTCCTAAAAAGGATATCAAAGTCCCTTTTACAAATTGAGTTTTTTTTTTCTCCATTAAATTTCAATCCCTTCAACTAGAAAGTAACATATTTGATCAACATATTTGCAAACTTAGGTTCCAACTCTATTTATGGAATGCATTTAGTAACTACTACAAGGTTTTTCTATAAGAAGGAAATTCATATGTATCTAGCCTTTTTGTTAGCAAAATGACTAAGGTAATCTTAAGAAACTTATCCATTTTGTGTTTGTGTTACTATGTCATGTTCATTGTATATGGATGATAGATGCTTCATTATGGATAGGCTGGATTTTCCGTAAAATACCTTGTAGATTATACATATATGTGTTAGCATTTGATCCTTGTTCAAGTTTTCTTTTGTTAGGGTGCTCTATGTGTTAGGGGAACAAAAATATTGTGGCTTCATAGAATTGACATGATAAAGTGGCTTGATGGATAGAAAAAGCTAACATGGAAATTGGTACAATTTTAACTAATAGGATAATGCATAGATCAAGGAAATTAATATGATCTTAACTAATATTGAAATTCAAATTTAATTATAATCTATCTCTTTATACATTGGAGACTTAATTTCATATTTAGTTTAACTTAACTTATATCCCACAAATCTTACAAAACTAAAAGCGTACTCTAAAACCTATAAAGCCAAAACCCTAGGTTATCTCTCTAAATTTCATCCTATTTGACCAAATTGGTCTGTTCAAAACTTAGGATAGGATCCTTAGTAACTAAAAATAAAAACCTCAATTTAATTTCAAGAAAAAATATAAATTCATGACTAATTTTGAATTGTTCTTTATGCAGATTTAAGGCTCTTGGAAATTGAAATGATTCAAATAACTAATGCATTTATTGAATGCTATAATGTCTCACATTTATAGAGAAGCAATTCAATAGAAGGATTATCTTTGTAAAGCAACTTGGGCTTCTCACTAGTTTACATTTAATTTCTTTCAATTAGATAATTTTTGTAGGTCTCATATTTTTAGATTATAAATCATTTAAAGAGGGGGGAGGGGGTTTGTGGGGAGGTGTTGGAGAGAGATTATGAAACCTTCTGTAAATAAAGTTTCATATAGATTATGAAAAGGATGAGCATTGGTATATGAGGCTAAGGTAAAGAATATCGAGTTAACACTAGCTAAAAAAATTTAGATTAAGTGGTTGAAAAATTTTATTAATCACCTATTAACTTGGTTATTAGATAATTTTGACCTAGGGTAATATATTCTCTCGATCTTTCTCTCAACATGAATAGCCCATATAAGCTAGCTGCCTATAGGTAGCCATCCTCAATCCCATAAGCTCAAATGACAACATGGTAACCTCCCTCCCCTTCCAACCCTAAACCTATCTCCCCTGGTCCAACCTCAAACTCTCTCTCTCTTACACACACATGCACACATACATATCCTAACCAAAGAACACATCATTTATCGCTAAAATTGATTCCTCTTCAACCACTATATAATTCTTTATCTATACCTAAACTTAATGTCATTCCTCCATAACCATAATGTCTTAACATCTTATAAAGCTACCACACTAACATATCATCAACATTAGCAAACATACAAAGATCCATATAGGCACCTACAACTCATATTCTACTTCCTTAAATCTATATGACATATGAATTCTATGTGGAAAAATTATTATCTCATTAGATGTAGTAACAGCTCACCATCCTCGTCTCAAAAATTAGCAACATTGCATTCATTAGATATAGTAACAACTCACCATCCTCTCTAAAAAAATTGCTATATAATTAAACCCACTTTAGCTTTATCATCTGCATTTAAAACCCTTTTTAACCCAAAAGTAGCCATCAAATAGCTAAATTTGTTTGCAATTTTAAAAAATTAAAACCCTTTAAAGGCCTCTAGATCTCCTTTTAAAACCCGTCACCCCCAAAAACAAAAAACCCTTGATCTTTTTAGAAAAATTAAAACCTTTAAAAAACCAATGCCCTTGTAAAATTCCATCTCGTTGAACAACGGGGTCCTAAACCCAAACCCAAATTAAATTTCTTGGATTTTTTTTCTTTTTGATTTTTTGGGACCTTTATCATGAAACCATGATTTTCCTTAAACCATCAAAATGACGATAGTAGAGAGCAAAAAAAATATGTGCATCACCCTTTTATTTTAAAAACTCAACATCAATATTTTTAAATTTAAATAAGGGGATTTGTAATCAAAAAAAGAATACTCTATCATTGACCCCCTCATGGGATGAAAGGAAAAATACGATTCCCTTTTTTTGGACATTAGTTGGATCATAAGAGATTTGGGGACGAAAAAATTCTTTCGATTTCATCAACAATCTTTTCCCGGTCTTTCTTTATTATTTTAAACTTTTAAATATACAAATTTGTCAGTTTTAAAACCCTAAAATCTTTTCCAAAAGGACTTTAAATTGAGATTGCCAAACTCCTCAATTTTCATATTCCAGTTTACTTTATTTAAAAAGCCTCTTCCCCAAACTTGACTAATCGACCCCAAAATTCAAAATTTATATTTTCCCAACAAAAAATTTATAAATAAAATCAAATTTCAAAAATTCAAACTTTCAAACATTCTTTAGTGTGAAAATTTTTCAAAGTCTTAAAATCAAAGATCCCCCCGACCTTCCCCAATACCAATCTATAATAAAACCCAAATAAGGTTTTTAAGCAATTAAAACCCCAAAACACAAAAAACCAAAAAATTGAATTTAAAAAAAAGGGGAAAAAAGGGGTTAATTTAAGCCCAAAAAAAGGAAAAAAAAGAAAAGGACCCAAAGCTAGCCCAAACCCCCGAAAAACCCAATTTAAAACCCTTTTTGGTTCACAACCCCCCAAAAACCCCCCAAAAATTTTCCCTTTAACCCCTGCTCTAAAAATCTTTTCTCTTTCTCCTCTTCACAAAATTTTAAATTGCACATTTGTTCACAAACACTAAAACCTTAACACCCAAAATTTGGAAAACAAGTTGTTTCCCCGGAAACTACAAAAAAAAGAACCTAAAAACATATGATGATCCATTTTTTAAATTTTTTTGTCTACTTGCTCTTGGGGATTTGAGTTATAAAATAAATTCAAGATAAAAATTCAACGAACTTCATACTCAAAACCTTTTAAAAGATTAACTTATTGGGGCCCTATTTTTTGTCAATCGCTCCTTATAAAATTTTTTTTATTTTTAAAAAAATTTTATTCAATTTATATAATTTTAAATGGCATAATAATTTTATAAATTATGTAGACTAATTTTATTGCACCACATATTTTTTCCTAATGGAAAAATTTAACTTTTGGGTTTTTTAAAAAGATTTGTTTCCCAAATGTTTGTAATGTTGGGTTTTCAAATGCAAAAAAAAAAAAAAAAAAATGTGTAAGATTGAAATACAAAAGGTGGAAATTTTAAAGGTTTAAAAATTAAATTTTTTTTTCTATACAAAAATAGGACTAATAAAAATGGCATCACGAGTAATTTTTAAAAAGAGAAAAAAAAACAATAATTTTGGTTTTTAAACAATTTTAAAAAAAATTGAGTATTTAAATAGAAAAAAATAAATATTTTTGAATCAAAAAAAAATGGCAAGAAAGAGTAAGTTATAAATTTTTCAAAATTTAAAAATCGATAGAGCTTGAGTGTTGTTAAGGGAACAACAGATGCCCTTAAAGCAAAAGTGTAAGCACCAAGGCTACAAGGGGCTGTTTATATTTTTTGCATTGATTCAGCTGTAATGGGCTCTTATAATAAGCCGATATTTTTTCTTCTTCTTCTTTTTTTTTTCAATCCAATATAAAAGGGCCCTTTAATTGGGGGCAAATTTTTTTGGGCTGGGCTTGCCCCCTCCCTAAAAGGCCCCAGGTCCGTCCTTGTATATTTTGTTTTTTTAAGACTTATGCTTTTAAATTTTTTATTCAATTTTTTTATTTAATTTTTTTTTTTTTTTTATGATCCCCCCATTTAACTACTAGTACCGAAGGAAAGACCCAAAGGGATAAATATATATTCCTTTTTGAAAAAGGGCAGGTTTAAAAAAAAAATAAGTGAAAAGATAGATTTTAAAAATAAAAATGTAAAGATTGTCCTTTTTTCTTTATTATTTTATAGCTCATTTTTTGTTTTATCAATTTGTCCTGCTCAAAATTATCTCGTTTTTCCCCCATTTCCCCCCCTTATCCTTTTCCAATTTAGAAATATAGGGAAATTTTAAAGGGTTTTTAAAAATTTGTTTTTTTAAACCGGTGTTTGAAATTTAAAGTTTGAAAAAGGGCCGTGTCTTACAAAATTTTAACCATAAACCCAATTTATTTAAAAAAATTAATTAAAAATCTAAAAATTTTTAATTGATATGTTTAAAATCGTATTTTTGTATTTAGATTTTATTTGTTTGTTTAAAAAAAAGTTTTTAAACAAATTTTAACATAGATGTAAAAACATTACAAAAAGGACAATCATAATTCAACAATTTAACAAATAAAAATATATAACTTTAACATTTAAATATAAAATTATAATATAACAAAAAATTAATAAAATAAAATTATGTAGTCTATATAAATATATTATATACATAAATATAGATAGGTTATATATTTGTAATATATATTTAATTAAAGTATACATATATTATTATAATGTAAATGTTGATATATATAACATATGTATTCAAAATATGTATTTGTATATATAGATATTATATATTATATAAATTATCGGTTATTTTGTTATTAAATGGATTTATGGATCAAATCCAAACTTATTTATATGATCCATTTAATAATTAAATATAAAATATACTTTAATTTAAATATAAATTTTATTATATTTAAATAAGTCTTCTTACCATTTATATTTCTACGATTTTTTTTATAAAGAAACTCATTTATAATAGTGTAATATTATATCCAGATTTACTGATGGTGTCTCAAACTACCGGAGCAAATTCGAATAACCTAGGAAGCATCTTTGCAAACATAGTATAGGGACTTGTAATGTAATAAAATCATCTTTTTTTCCTAGGCGAAGACGGGACATAACGAAACATACGTGCAGGCTTTTTGACCAATTTGAGGACATACCACTTTTTCAAGAAAGCCTCACTGCTTCGTTCTTCTCGTTACTCAACCGTGAGGGACAGAGAGAGAGAAAGTGTTAAAGCTTTGTTATTAGGGTTTTGAGTTCTCTCTCTCTCGACCAATTATGACTAATTCTGTAAAACTTTGCACAAAAGGTGTAATAATGGCAGCGAGCGCCATTGGTCGGACCATGGACAGCTATTGTCCACTCCCATTCCACTGTCCCCAACACGAGATGCTTTGACTTTTTACATCCTTATTTATACAAGGAACAAGGAGTATCGTGGCAGTCTATTTTTCCGCCTTATAACGTCATGGCTTGAGACTTGCAAGCAAGCTAGATTAGGTATTTGAAATTTGTAAGCAAGCTAGATAGGCATTTGCTTGTTCTTGTACATTAACATATATGACTTACTTGTACGCTAGGGAAAATACAACGTCACAAATGCAAATTTTATGTGTGTATTTATATCTTCAACTGCTATCAAATTTAATTGCTTCACATTGGGATTATAATATATATATATATATTTGCTCCACCTCCATTAGAAAAAAAAAAAAAAACATACATACAATTCATTTATATACATACTTATCTAAATAAAGGCACATTCGACAACGGTTCCTAACTTCAAAAATTTAATCAAATCAACTTTATATGCAGCATGCAATTCTCTATTTTACGACGCCCTCTGTGTATGCTTCTTTCATTGAAATTGGTAACTTTTATGAAGTTTTGATACATTGTGAAAATTCATTCTCTTTGTTGTTTCTATTTTATAAATTTACACATTAAACCCTCCTTATAACTTATACTGAAGCATCTCTTTTCGATGCAGCCTTTTTATTATTTATTTTTTTTTCTCCAATGCTATTACTATTACCAATTATGGATCAAGATTATGATTGCTACCATTTTTTTTTTCATAAACCATCTCAATTTTGCAAGAGGATTATAGCATTGACAAGTTAAAAGAGGATTATGAAATTCGATGCTTTTAGCTTTAGAAATCCGTTCCTATGCATCTTGATGTAAACAAAATGATGGAATATAATAGACAAAATATATTTTTAGATGTGTGCAACCAAAAGAGGAGATTTTGCTTAATAAAATTGTAATAATCGGAGATTTAATTAAATAATATATATATTGAATAATAGTGTTAAATAATAGAGAGAAAATAAATCCAAATATAAAAATATTAAGGTTGGGGCAAAGGGTAGTAAAAAGGATTTAATGATGGAGGCGAAATTGACATTTGAAGGGAAAGATATAAATAGTTTCCAATATGTCCCTTTAACCCTTTTTCCCATTTGTACACTATAGAACCCTAAGAGTTGTTTTATAGAATCCAAGGAGCAAAAGGCGAATTCGATCCATCACATTTGCACATGAAGAGTTGCGTGAAATAACTTCGATCGTCAGCATCCACAATAACAAGACTTGGACGATTGTCTATGGAACAACAATTTGAGTAAGTCCTTTAAAACTTATGTAATTAGAGTAATTTAGGTGGCAAATGAAGTATGAGAATACCCTAATTGCAATTATACAAAAGATTGGACAATAATTGTCAATAGGGAATTAGAATTTCGGAGAAAAGTACTGTTTTTGCAGAAATTTGGCATCCCAGAAGTACGTAGTCCACAACATGGCCATGCTGCACCCATGTACTTCATGACCACTTAGGTGAGTTACATGACCCTATGCCAAAATCATGAAGTGTACAGTAGGGTACACAGGCAAGAGATAACGCCCGTGCTAAAAATTAAAAAGTGTATAGTAAAATATACGGGCACTAGATACGTTGGTGCCAACAATTGAAAAGTGAATAGTAAATACATGGGAAATAGACACAATCATGTATCGGGCTATGTTTAACCCTTGCAATAACATATGCAGTTAATGGACAAGAACACGCCTATGTACTTAGCCATGTTGGACCCCTGTTTTCCAAAGTTGAGTTTTTATGACTCCTTACTTCCCCTAACTTAATCAAATACCTAAATGTAGATTAAGACAATTGTTATAAACTCTCTAAGCATATGTGGGTGTGAATTTGAGTTGTTTTGAGGACTGAAAGATTGCAGAAGTGTGAAGAGATTGTTCACTACTTATCAAGTACATATATACTATGTTTGTTGCTTGTGTGTGTTAGGTTAGAAGTGTAATTTAATCTTAAACATGAATGAATTTGATTATGATGTGATTGTGCTTGGCTAGGCTCAGGAACCAAGAATGTAGGATCTCGAGGTGGCACCTTGATAATCAATATATGATATTATTCCTAGTGGAGTCGTGTACCAAAATGATTAAAGTGGATTTAGGATGATATAGACTTATGAATATGGGGGATGTATCCACTGTTGTAAAAGTATATTAATAATGGTATGGACTCATGAACAATGAGGAGACCTATTGTCATATATATGTGTATGATATGGACTCATGGATATAGGGAGTACTCATTGTCGTATATGTATAAATTAGTATGGTATAGACTCATAGACAACGGGAGGACCTATTATCGTATACATATGTATATATATCTATACATGTGTATGATGTGTATGTGGGGAATTGTGATGAGGGGAATTGAGTTTTTGGGAATAAAGGATATGAAAGATAACGAATTGTGTTTGAATATCTTTTTTTGCATCTTGTTTATGTATGTATTATAACATGGAATGTGTGTGTGATTGTTGATATATTATACTGGGCATTAGCTCACCCTCATGGGACCATTTTTCAGTTGCAGGTACTTTGAGTGAAATCGTAGGTGTAAACACCCCATTTTTCCCTTAAGAATCAATAATAATCAATAATAAAAAAATTTTCCAATTTTTCCCAATTTTTCCATATTTAGCAAAAATGGGAAAAATATTCAAAAAAATAAAAATAAATAGGAAAACACATCAATTTAAAAAACTAATTTCAAAATGGCAATAATAAAGGGTTAGTGATTTTTATAAAATTTTTGAAATTTCAAAAAATACGAAAATAATAAAAATTTGCATAGCATATATAAAATTTGCGTAAAATAAAAAAACCGAGATCTGGGCCAGCTCAGCGGGCTCGTGTGTGTGCTTGGAACGTGCGAGAGAGCTTGAGGTCCCGAGTTCGAATCCCCCCGCGTGCGCTCAGAAATTTTTTGTTTCATTTCCCTGGAGCCGCCACGTGGCAGCATGCGATTGGCCGAGAGAAGACACGTGCCTTGCACATGATCGTCTTCTTCCTCGAGCCCACCCGGGAGAAAAATCCGGCAGAAGTCTAACGAGGCCAAAAAATGCTGGATTTCTCAAATCTTTTTATATTTCAATCAACCTAGAACCGAATTATCTAGAAAAATCACAAGATCACAATGAATCGGCATCAAAAATATGTTGGATGAACTCAAATATAAAAAACGGAAAAATTCGGATTTATCCAAATCAAGGATTTGAGCTTATCTGGGGGAGTTTGTGAGGGGCTTAAATAGAGAGGAAGGGGGGAAGCTAAAATCACGGATCAAAAGTGAGAGAAAGAGAGAAAAAGGAGAGAATCGAAGCTCGCTGGATTTGTTCAAAACCGCGACCCCCTGATCAATGTTGGGAAACCACCAGAGGCGTTTCTGAAGCAAACCACCGCCACAGTTGAGTTCCTCACCACCGAAAACCTAGGATCGACACTTTAACCGCTGCAAAAGGCCACCAAAACGCCGTCAACGAGCACCCCAGCCGCCAGATCCGATGATTCGACCGATCTGCTTCGACCGATTCGCCCCCAACCGACCTGACTTGCGCACAGACCCGATCCAGGTAAGTCGGATTTTTCGATTTTTTTTATTTTATTTTATGTCATTTATTTAGTTATGTTATTTATTTCGAATTTATTTATTTGTTATTTATATTTCAATAAATAGAAAAATGTTAGGAATTATATTTTTTTTTTTTAGGATTAGGATTTAATGATAAAATAAAAAAATAATTATAATAATAAATAAAAAAATATAGAAAATTCATAAAGAAAATAATAAAACATTAGAAAAATAAAATAAAAATTTAGACTTTAAATAGGAAAAGATAAAAATATAGGAGAAATTTTTTAATAAAATAAAATTATAAAAATATGAAAAAATTTAATAAAAAATAAAAAATAATAAACATTAAAAAAAATCATAAAATTTAAAAAAAATCAATAAAAATTTATAATAGTACAAAATGAGTTGAAAATTAGAGAAAAAAAGAATTTTATCACTTAAAAAAATTTAATTTTCTCAAATAAATCCAAAAATTTGGGATTTTTCCTTAAAGTTATTATTTTCACAAATCAAATTATTAAGCTTAGGCTTAGATTTTTTTAATGAAATCCAAAATAGTAAAAACATAAATCAAAAGAGATTTTAAAAATTAAAATTCACAAACACACTAAAATTTTTCAGGAAAAGCGAACTACGGTTTGTTTGATCCTGAATAGCAGTACGTAGGCACCCATTGGGGGAACCCTAAAAAAGAATAAAAATCATTTTCCTAACATAATCCACTCAAAAACACAATAAAAGACAACAAAAATAAAATAAAAGACATTTCGAAATAGAGTAAATTTTAGGAATTAGGTAGTTTAAACCCAAGGTTTTAAAAGGTTAGCCTCCGAACTTAGATATCTGGTTTTCCTTTTCCTCTCTTCACAAAAACGAGAAGAGGAAATCACGACGACTATGGTCCAAATTAGGACTAATCCGCTCCATTAGTCTTAATCCCATTTTTCCCCAACAATAGTTGGGTGGCGACTCCAAAACTAAACGAAATTCCTAATTCAAGTCGATGATCTACATTAGATGAGCATAGGGTTTAGTCTAGATCGGATTAGGAATGGGAAGTTCAAAAATTAGACTCGACAGTAAGGTATGATGAGACGTTAGTGAATATGAATCAAGAACTAGATGAGGATGTAGAATACGTGTATTATGAAGAATGACTGGTAGGCTAGAAGGATGACTACCATTAGAATATGGTGTTTATAATATATGTTTGGTGGTGTTACATTTGAGACTTTGATTGTAATCGAATTTTAATATGCTTCCATTGTGATATGATTTTAAGAGATTAACTATGGTTAACTTTGTAGATAGATTGTTATTTACAGTTTCTATTATATAGAGAAACTAAGTAGGATATATTAAACTACCTACTCATGTATGTGGAAAATTTTTACTTGGTTAGCATGATTATTTAGATACTGATTGTAGAATTTAGCAGAGTTTGAGACTTTACATGTCTTTACCTAGTGAGGACACGTGGTAGGTTATACTCACTTTAGGTTCCAAGGTGTTACAGCTTAAGTGATATTAGAGTCTAGGTTTATTGATTCATAAACTACTTAGGAATAAAATATTTAGATGGCGAAACATGACGAGAGTGGGTAATGAAAGGGGACTAATGATATAGAAATATATTTTATTTTTTGTTATTGATGGGTGTCGAATCCAACAAAAATAAAACCTACTCCTAGACAATTATCTGATTTGCATATAGCGGTGAGTAGGGTTGAATCCACAGAGATTGGTTAAATTTATTTCTATCCAAGGAGAATAAAAAAGGAAAAGGAAAATGGGGGTTTGGTTTGTGAATCGAATAAAGTTAAAACAAGATAAGAAAATTGAATATTAAATAAAAGCCTAGCCAAAGGAATCAAGATAGTTTAATTCTAGGAATTGATCATCGATGCAAATGTTTTCTATTCTTATTTCTAGATAAACTGGTTATGGTTATTAACAAGCTCTAACAACCTATCTCTTCGTACTTCCTCGATAATCAAGAGAAGCTCTTTGATTATTTCTCTTATCGATTAGACAATCCTAGACAAGCGCTTAGGATTTAATCTACCAATAGCATTAAAATCTAGAGAGACCACCAATTCATGCCAGTAGATTATAAGATAACCTATTTAAACATGATCACACACCTCTATAACATGAATCCGATCATCTCTTTTATAACCAAACATGTTATTGCGCCATTAAGACTAGAACATCAAACAATTACGGATTTGACGTGCTAGTTGACAATATATTAACTTGCTAATTGATTAGAAGAGCTCTATTCATACAATCAACAAAGATAATAATGACAAAACGATCAGAAGATATATGAATACCCAAAAGCAAAGAATAGAATAAATACAAGTCAATTAGACCTCACAATTCGTGGAGAATTAAACATATATGCCCCTTTTGGGCTAAAAAGAGCTTAGCTCTCATGTTCTCAAAAAAACAAAAATAAAAAGTAAAGACATGATAACCCCGGGTTGCCTGCCCCCCTCCAAAAAGACCCAAGGTTCTCAAGACCCAAAGTTTAAAAAGTTAAAAGTTCCCCACCCTCTGGGGTTTGGTTCTATTTTATTGTAGAGGGAGGGCATGTGATTTTTTGCAGAAAGATACGAAAATTTTTTCCCCTTTTAAGTAGTTTTTCGAGAATGAACTTCTCTGCCGGGCAGCCCACCTACGGCCGGGGTCAACCCGTCCTTCCTCTATGCATAAGCAGTATATCTTGTGTCCAGGGGTTTTCCACGGCTCCCCCAGGGCTAGATTTTAAAACCGTCCCTTCCTCTGTGCTGACTAAAAGTTTTCTCCTTTACCCAGTGGTCCCCACTCTACCCACGGTAGTCCTAGGCCGTGCCATCCTTGTAAAGTTCCACAATTTCTTCTCCTTGGCACGCTAGCTTCCCCACGGCTCCAACACGATTGCCCCGGGCTTCCACCACGGCCGGCCCTAAGCCGTGTCTTTTCCTGTTGAAAGCCCACTTTTCCCCGCCTTCTGCCAGTGTGTAACCGGTTGACCTGGCCGTGCCTCAAACCGGTTTCCCGATACACGGCCTGTATTTCAACCGTGTATTTTCCTATTGAATCAAAACCAAAAAAAGGCCGTGTACTTCAATTAAAAACCCCATTACTTCCTCCGACGGTGTAATCCTTGTCTTTGAACCAATTTGTAGATGACTTCTCAAATTTTCTTGAATTAGCCCCTTGACTCCTTTAAAACCTGTTTTAAATCACCAAAAAAGTTTAAGTACCATTTCCCTTACGTTTTCTAAAAAATAAATAATAATTTAAGCAATTTTACTAAAAAATTGAGTATAAAATGGCTCTATCAAATTCCCCCACATTAAGCCTTGCTTTCCTCAAGCAATTGCATAAATTTCAATTGAAAATCTATCTGTTTAAAAAAACTTTCTTTCATCTTTCCCAAGCATCTATTCATTTTTAATTCATAATTGAAATTTTAATGTCTACACTTCCCCAAACTGGTTTCCTGTGATCAAATTCCATGGACAAAAATTCAATACTAATCTAAACAAAACAAACTTTAATCCTCTGTTTAGCAAAAATTTTTTATTCCAAAAGTAAATACTTAATCCAAAAGGGAAAAAACACCCAATTAAACTTCATTGGAATTTCAAGCATATAATCCTTGCGTATAAAGTAAAATACATGGTATAAGCCTTTCTAGATATTCTCCCTTTTTACATCTTTTTTTTTTATTCAAAAATGTTTACATTAAATTTTCTTTTATTTATTCAATATCTTTTTTGACGGGTTTTTCCCGCTTCTTTTCATAAATTTTTGCCTTTTTTTCGCCCTTATCGTTATAGTGAGTTCATTGGTCGCAAATCCCGAGCTATCACCAAGTGACCGGTTTTTTGAGATCCCCCCTACGGACCTTCCTCACTCTAACTTCAAGTTTGAATACTCTTAATCAATTAGTTGAATATTGGAGTAAGGTATCTTGATTTTTTTTTTTTTTTTTAAGTTTTTATTTTTTTTACAAAAAACTTCAAAGAGTAATAGTACTAAAATACCTAGAAGTAAATTTTTTATTTTTTCACTTGGGGACTCCTTACTTTTAGCTTCCAATTCTAAAGAAAATAAAAGGTAAATTTTTCTTAAAGATTTCACTATTTAAATTTTTTTCCCCGTATTCAATCAAACTGGGTGAGAAAAGCTTTTAATATCAATTTCACATTGTTAATGTTATTATAACATTTAATACAACCCTTAAATTCTGTTTTTTTTTAAAAAAATTTGGCTTAAAATTGCTTAAGGATAAACATTCGAGTTAAGTTGTTCTCTTTTCTCTATATTTTTTATCCTCTCCCCCACACTTGCTTTAAACATGTCTCATGTTCTTAAATTTAGCACAATTAAAAAGGAATTAACAACTCAAGGAACATTAGAGAATAAGAGAAAGGAAATACTGGTACTTCCCTGGTATTGGGTTTTCCCCTTTAACTCGGGAAAGTGTCATCGTTTGTTACCCTTCTATAGTGATCCAAAGAGTTAAAAAAATACACTAAAAAAAAAACAAACTAAACTAAAACAAAAAAAAACTAAAGCAAAACAAAACAAAAAGTTTTTTTTTTTTTGACAGGGGTTGCCCCCATGGCGCCTTTCTTTACGTCTTTGGCTAGATTTTCCTGTAATCAATCACAATCTCGGGTGAGTTAAAGGGTTTTCTTCAATTTTCACCTTAAAAGCCTTCAAAAAAAAGGTTTCAAGCGTGACCATTGATTTTTGAAGGCTTACCGTTTCAAGGCTTGCGATCTCAACGCCCATGTAAAAATATGTTAGTGATAAAAAAAGGGACCAACCCCACCGTGATTGTAGTTTCCCAGGAAACAACTTCAATCGAGAATGGTAAAGAATCTTTTGACTCAAAAATTCTTGGGGGAAATCATTTTGATCATAAAACCTTTTTTTTTTTCCCTTGTTTTTAGTATCTCTTTAAGCTTCTCTTCGAATTTCCTCAGTTTTTTAAATTAAGTTTTCTGTGTTACCCGCCTCATCCTTTTCGAAAGTTCATTTTTTTTCACCCAATAGCCCTTTTTCCCAACCCCCCAAGGAGATGACCTGGTTTCCCAAAATATTAAACGGAAAGGGAGACTACCAAAGGGGGGTTTTGAAGTTTCCCGGGTAGCCCATAAGCTCCTCAGTCTTGGCTCCAATTTTTTCCTGTTGGTTTGACGGTTTTTTCCAGAATAGACTTGTTTTCTCGATTGAACTTCTGCCAATTGTTTGGGGGGTGGTAGGGGTGGGGCGATGAGTGCCCCGTTTTTTTTTTAGTAGATTTCCCCACTTTTTACAAAAGTTGTGCCCGATCATTATAAGGCCTTTGGTGTCCCGAACCAGCAAAAATATGTTTTTAAAAAATCCACAACAACTTTGAAACTTTATTCGAGCTTTTGGGTTTTCCCCCTTTTTGAAACATAACCCCCAAGCAGAAGGATGTAAACATTACCGAAAGAAGGGGGAAAAAGGACCCATAAAGTCAATCCCCCCATATATCAATATTTCCAAGCAAGAATGGGGTAAGTGGATTTGTCTCTAGTCCAAGTTCCCCTTTTTTTGACATGTTCAAAAGACTTACAAAACAAAAAAGATCACAAAAAATGAGGCCCCAAAAAAAAACCACACCCTAAACCTTTTGAGCTGTCCTCTTGGGGCCAAAATGTCTACCAATCAAAGTGACAAAATTGAAAGACAA
Organism: Laguncularia racemosa; assembly: GCA_037954665.1. Classification (NCBI taxonomy): domain Eukaryota; kingdom Viridiplantae; phylum Streptophyta; class Magnoliopsida; order Myrtales; family Combretaceae; genus Laguncularia; species Laguncularia racemosa. The sequence continues at coordinate 12,144 of JBBMOL010001754.1, read as the reverse complement.
AAGAATATCGCTTGAGAAATCACCTTCAAAATATTTGATCACAAAATGTTTCCACAAATATGGAAATCCCAACATAATACTTAGCATCTTTTTTAAATTTTTATTTTTTGAGCCCTAGACAAATCATTTGTGTGTCTTGTAACCAAATTTTGACAATATCAGCGTACCACGGAATTTCTTTTGAATAAAAAGAGATACTCATCTGGAAAATCATCTTATTTTGTATGGCCCCTTCAAAATGGAATTGCGAGGTGGTGGGAACAATTTTCTGATCCTTTTCAAACACGATCTCCAGACAAACTCTTGAAAAAGGGAAGTATCCATCGAAAAAGTTTTGGGTTTTTTCCCCTTCCTTCTTCGCGAGCGGGTATTTAAGGGCCTGCTGATCAGAGTAAAAAATTTAACCTTAGTACCAAGTAAGTATGTATAAATTTTTTCTAATGCAAAAACAACAGCCAAGATTTTTTTTTCTCGGGGAATAGTTGTTCATTACCAAATTCGGAAGAAAAAATGGCTGAGAAGCTCTCCAAAACTCTTTGGCCAAGAACTGCCCAACTGTAGTTGCTCGCATCACCATGATTTCAAAGGAAGGGTCCATCGGGGGGTTTGGGAGATTGGAGCAAATTTTAACTTGCCCTCATGTGTCAAAAGCGTTCTTGCAGGCCTCATCGAACTCAAAAGTCACTTCTTTTTTAGCAATCAATGGGGGTTGAGTAATCTTGGGAAATCCTTGGAAGCGTCGATGAACCCTGCACCCCCCAAGAAAAGCCCCAAATTTTTCCCTACACTTACAGGGAAGGTAAAATTTATCAATTCTACCTTACTTTATCGACCTCAAGCCCCTTGAAGTACAATAGGGAAAAATGAGACTTTTCAACCCATAAAGTGACATTTTTTAAAAAAATTCAACACTGATTTCTTACTTCCCTTTGAAGCACTTTTGAAAGGTTTTAGTCAAACTTAATCAAAAGAATTCCCATAGACGGTAAAGTCACCCATGAAAACTTCTATAATATTTCCACATAATCTGAAAATATACTAACCTAATCTTTAGAATTGGCTAGGGGATTGCAGAGCCCGAAAAGGGATCCTTCGATACGCAAAAGTACCGAAGGACAATGAAAAGTGGTCTTCCCCTTTATCCCCGGTGCCACCCCGGAATTTGATGAAAACCTGAATAAACATCAAGCAACAATAGGGGAATGGCTAGCCAAACGTTCAAGCATCTGATCAAAAAAAGGGGGAAAAAAAGGGCCTTTTGGTTGACGCATTTTAAATTTTGAACAACACAACCCCCCATCCATTTGAACCCGAGTAGGAAATTTAAATCACCATCGGAGTTTTCAATCACAGTTAACCCCTTTTCTTTGGAACAACTTGGATTGGGTTACCCCCTTTCTGTCGGAAAAGGATAGATATACCTGCATCAAAGTTTCAAGATCTCTTTTTTAACTACTTCCATCATAGGGGGTTCAAACGACCTGAACTTCCTTTAAGGTTTGCAATTATTTCCATCAAAATTTTTGTCATGCAGGTAAGGGCTTAGTCCTTTGATATCAGCGATGGGAAACCAAGGCTTCTTGTACTTTCAAAAACCCAATAAACTTTTCTTCTTCTAAAGTACTCAGCTTGTTGGGACTACACCGCAAGATCCCTTTTCTCCTAAGAAAAAATTTCTTTAGAGTTCGGGAGGGGGGTTTTTTTCTAAACTTTTGGGCCTCACAATAGAAAGGAATAAATTTTGTGTTGAAAGGTAAATTTAAATTTGGACAACCCTACCACAGGTTTTTAAAGATTCCCAAATCCCAAATCTTGCCTGCAAATAAGAGGATTTAAACCAGCTTCTCCTTAAGATTTTAATGCATGAATCGTAAGTTTTTAAATACAACTTTTTAAATCTCACTCTACAAAACAAAATGTAGCCTTGTTAATGGGTCAATCACATTAAAAACAAAAACGGGGAGTATCACTAGGGGGATTTCATGGCATCGTAAATTTTAAATTTAAACACTTTACCATTAAATTCCCTAGTGAGGGTTTTCCCTCATGTACATAATTTTTTTGTTTGGGTGTCTTAAGAAATGGTCTCCCTAATAAAATCATTGATGAATTTCGAAATCATCATTCTCCATTCAAGCAGTAAAAATCTGCAGGAAAAAAAAACCATTTAAATTGTAAAAAATCTTCTAGAACTCCCCTTTGGGTAAACATTGGGCCAAAAAGCAAGTTAAACAATAAAACCTTTTCCTTCAAGGGCCAACATTAAGATTGATAAACAACAAAGGCATAACAATTTATTTTAGCTCCTAAAACACACATGGCTTTAGGATTCAAAATTACCTATTTTGCAAGGAAAAATAAAAAATAAAAATGGGTCTTACATTTAGGGGAAGCTTCTTCTGAAAAAAAAGCTAACATTCTCCCCTAACTAACTTTTCATAAACCTTTTACTTTTTTTGTTATGCCAATTCTTTGAGAAATTTAGCATAACGGGGACTTGCTTAATTCATCCCAAAAAGGAAGTTTACCTCAAATTTTCAAAGGGTTTTAAGAAAACTCTTTTTCTTCAGCTTCATTCTTTTATTTTGCAAACTGGAAGGGAAAGGGTGCTGTTGTCATACTTTTGGGGGTTCAATGAGGGGTCCCCTTTTATGATTGTTCGCTGGTTTGAAGTTGCGGTTCTTTCTTTCTTCCTTTAAAAGGGTTAGTTCGGGGTCCCTTTATTTTATCCCTGCAATTTTGTTTCCCCTCCAAAGTAAAATTTCGTTAGATTTGCTTGGGATTTGTGATGGTTTAGAAGGAACTTACCCTGAGTTTCCAACCGTTTATAGGAGAAGCAAGTTGGCTTACCCACTTTCCAAGTTGTGGTCTTTGCTTTGTCCTCTAAATTGTTTGGTTTTTAACGGGAATGATTTAACAAATTTCCCCAAGAGAAAAACCCAAGTGGAAAGGGGCCTGTGATCCTGGTTTTTTTAAAGGGTTAGGTTGGAATTGTTGGAAGTTTTTTTTTATTGCCAATTTTGAAGTTAGGATACCCCCATCCAGGATTTTACGGTTCGAGTAGGTCATATTTCCTTTGTGGCTGTCCGGGAATCCATACACATTGGCGTGTTTTGATTGTAATTTGCAAAGTGGGGCAATGTCGGTCGGGTGATTAGGAGCAGCACAAATTCCACAAGCTTTACCCGATGGGTATTTCCAAGAGCTACGGCTGCCAAGGGAGGTTAGATAGAAATTGATGTTTAAGGGTTTGACAAACTTACCTATTTTTCCTTCCCTTTAAGAACTATTTTGCCTTTCCCAAATTGTTGGAATTAGCAGCCAAATGGGACAATTCCCCACTTGACCAGGGGTTTTTGTTTACTATTGGGCCTCCCCATTGCCCGCGCCCCTCTCTTTTTTTTTCCATGGGAAACAAGCCTTCTAAAATATTTGGGTGGGAGTTGTTCAGTATCTCATGTTGTGGGCAGCTTGCACAAAATTGCTTCAACCTCTCCCCCAAATCATGAAGAGTCCGGGTGTCCCCTGTTTTATACCACAAATTTCTCTTCTTTTACCAGCGGGTCGGATGCGGGGGAAAATTTGTCCAAGAAGGTATGACCATATTGCCATGTGGTTTTTAGAACCGGGGGGCAAATAAAATAACCAATCTTTTGCTTTTGTACTTAAAGAAAATGGAAAAAGCGCGTACTTGATTTGATCGCGGTTATCCCTTGCGCCTCAACTAGAACACACTAATGAAACTCTTCAAAAACTTAGGGATCTTTATTTTCAGACCAGAAAAGGGGGGTACAATGTATAACCCAAAATTTCAATCGAATTCAATAGCTAGTTCGGGGTGGGGAATACAAATGGGTTTTTGATTCACTCCGGGGGCAGCCAACCCCTTTAAAGGTTTTCTCGAGATTTGCCAAGCGCCTCTTTTTCAAATCAAGGGAAGAACAGACAAGTCCAATACTAAGTTCGGTCTGGGGGATAATCTGCTTTTTGTCGCACCTCTTTTTGAGTTTCTCAAACATCGGATTATAAAATAGTTCACCCGGAGAAGAACGAGTCAACAAGAATAAAATAAATTTTTACACCATCCCCGGGGAACGGCCCAAAATTTGATGGGGGTCGAATCTAAAAAATAAACCTATCCTGACAATTTTATATTTTTAATAGCGGTGAGTAGGGTCAAAACCCCAGAATTGGTTAAATTTTTTTCTATCCAAGAGAATAAAAAGGAAAAAAAAAATGGGGGTTTGGTTTTTGAATCGAAAAAAGTTTAAAAAAAAGATATTGATAAAAACCTAGCCAAAAGGGAAACAAATATAATTCTAGGAATTGGTCACGATCAAATGTTTTTCTATTTTTATTTCTAGATAAACTGGTTATGGTTTTTTAACAAGCTCTAACAACTATCTTTCCATACTTCCCTTTATAACAAGAGAAGCTCTTTGTTATTTCTCTTTCGATTTTGACAAACCTAGACAAGCGCTTAATTTAATTACCAATAGCATAATCACTATCTTTTCCTTTCCCCATTTACCAGGGCCCACCCACCAAATTTTAAAACCTGCCTTCCTCTTCATGACCCTACAACCCTTTTTCACCTTTCCAGTTTTGGCCCCACGGTCTACCCCACCAAAGATCCTAGCCGTCCACCTTTTCAAAGTTCCACAAATTTTCTTCCCTTGGCACGTCAAAGTTCCACCAGGGCCCAAGCACATTGCTCCCACGTTTTCCACCAGGGCCTTTGCCCTAACCGTGTCCTCTCTTTAAAAGGGTCCACTTTTCCCCCCTTTCCCTCGTCCAGTGTGAAACACTTTGCGCCAGGGCCCGGGCCCCCAAAAACCCCGTCTTCCGATACACGGCCGTGTACTTTAACCGGTATTTTCCCCTTTTGTTTAAAAACCCAAGTACCCGGCCTTGAACTTCAATTACACGCCCATGTACTTCCTCCAAAGGGTGAAAATCCTTGTCTTTGAACCAAGTTGTAGATAAATTCTCTAATTTACTTGAATTAGCACCCCTTGACCCATTTAACCTGATTTATCACCATAATAGAATTTTAAGTACCTTTTCCCTTTATGATTTTTATAAAATCAAAAATTTTTTTAAAAATGCAATTTATACTATAAAGATTGAGTATAAAATACTCTATCAGTTATCCCCCGATATGTTTTTAAAATTAGAAGTCCGTATGTTAAGACAACTTCTATTTGTTTTTGTAGAATGTTTAAAAAATTTCTAAACCAATTTTCGAAAATAATTTTTTGGGGGGCGAGGGTCCCAATAACTAAAATCCACCTAAACTACCTCAAAATATTTTTCAAGATAAAGTGATTCAAACTTTTAGCTGCTAGAGGCAATTAATACCTTAGTAAATGGTAGCACAATAGCAACAACAAATACAGGAACTACAAATGTTGAGTAGTACATGGGTAGATAATGCGAGAGGTTGGAGATAAACCAATTTGGGGCCCAAACAGTTTGAACAAAATTGTCAATAGTTAGGGAATTTTGGCTTAAAGTGGATTTAAACCCCTTGGATGTTGATAGTGGATTGAGGAGTTAGAGAAACTTTTGCAGCATTTAGAGTTCCTAAAGAGAAAAAGGGGAACCCATGTTGTATAATTCTAGGGGCTCAGCTTTGGATGGTGGGTTTAAAAGTTTTAAGATTGATTGTAAGACTCAATTTCCTTGGGGGAGGGTCAAACAAAGTTTATGAACAGTACTTCTCAAGTAGCATTTCTGGGTAAAAAGAAGGCAACCTACAAAAGTTGCCACCAAGGAAAAAAAATGTGGAAGAGTACGAGGCAGAGTTTTAAATTTTCCCAGCGAAATTTATGCCACTAGTTTTTTTGAACATATGAAATGTTAAGGACTCATTGATTTTTATTAGGTTTGGAGCCCACTTTACAGGGATGAAGTGGGATCATTATAGTTTAAAAACTTATTTTGAGGTTTGGGGAACAAGACCAAGTTCTTAGAATAGAGTGTAAAAGAAAAAGAAAGATGAGGAAAACAAGGGAAATAGGGTTATACTGGGTTTTTGAGACCCACTCAGGGGATCGTCAAAAAAAGGGTTAAAAGGGCTTCAAAATTTTCATACAAAAACCTATGGTCATTGCAGCACCTTCCTCTCAAGTCAAGACCTCTCCAATAGGTTAGGGTCGCAAAAAGCGTGAGATGCTATGGGCTATATAAGTTGAATGAGTGTAAGTGGCCAAAAGTTTTTGTTTTCTCATATGGGAAGTTAGAACACAATAAAAAGACTTGCACAGAAAATTCAATTCTCCTTATCTTGTGTTTCTCTTTCAAACAAAGGTGTCACAGGATGGTAGATTGCCTAAATACGGGAAGGTACACAGACAGTGAGAAACTAAGTTAGCAGACCTCAGCTAGTAGGATTAAGACAAAGAGCACCGATATAGGTATCTGCATTGCAACAACAGGAACTTTAAACATGGACACTTTAGCGAGTATGCTATTGGTACATTTTTACTAGTGCTTATGCTTTGTTGATACTAGTACAATGCATTCATGTGTGTTTGATGCATTTAGAATTGTTTATGATGTTCATACTGAGATTTTGAATAATATATTGAATTTGAGTGCTTCAATAGGTATGGGTAGGGGATTAAATCGAATATGTAGAAGGATCAATGTTGAGGTACAAGGTAGGATTTTATTTGTAGATCTTTTGGTTTTAGAGATGATGGATTTCAATGTGATATTGGAAATTGATTGGTTGCTTAGACATCACGCAATAATTGATTGTCATAATATGATAATCCATTTCAATACACTAGGAGAAGAGCTTTTCCATTTTAAACTGGAAGCACATAGACTAATAAGATTACCGATGTATGAATTGTGGAGCAAGAGCATGATAGCGTTAGTGATGGTTAGATCCGATGAGGGAGTGAGAATTGATCAGGTATTTGTGGTGAGGGAATTTACATAAGTCTTTCTTGAAGACCTACTGGACCTCCCTCTAACAAGGGAAATGGAATTTGGTATAGATGTGTTACCCAGTACTACTCCAAATATCTAAAACCCCATACTGTATGGTGCTTACCAAATTGATAAACTGAAAAAGCAATTACAAGAGTTGTTGGATAAGAAGTTTATCAAACCTAATGTCTCACCTTGGGTGTGCTTATGCTATTTCAGAAGAAGAAGAATAGTAGTATGCAGTTGTGCATCGATTATAGGGAACTGAACAAGGTCACCGTTAAGAATAAATACTCCATCTCGAGGATAAATGATTTGTTTGATCAATTATAGGGAACTCCCAAGTCTTCTCAAAATGGACTTGAGATTTGGGTATTATCAGTTGAGGAAATTAAGGAGGAGGATACTCAAAAGACTGGATTTAGGACTCGATATGGAAATTATGAGTTCCAATAACGCCATTTAGACTCATAAATGCATCGGTAGCTTTCATGGACTTGATGAACCAAGTATTCATAGACTATTTAGATAAATTTGTCATTGTATTTATAGATGACATTGTAATACACTCCATGAGTGAAGAGAATTATGAGCTACATTTGAGGATGGTGTTGGATAGATTGCAGATAGAGAAGGTGTATGTGAAATTCAAGAAATGTGAATTCTGGCTTAATCAGGTAACCTTCTTAGGCTATGTAATTAGCAAAGAATGTTTATCTGTAGATCCTAAAAAGATAAATGCTATGAATAAGTGGCTTAGACTAAAGATAGTGATAAAGGTTAGAAGCTTCTTAGGTTTTAGTGGGGTATTAAAAGGGGATTTGTAAAAGGCTTTTTCAAGCTGGAAACCCCTTTTAACCTTTAAATCAAAAGGGGTGAAGTTTGTATGGGATGATAGACATGAAACAAGCTTTATAACATTGAAGGAGATGCCGATTTCAACATTGGTTTTAGCATTACTTATCAGTGGTGAAGAGTTTGTTGTATACAATGATGTGTTTATCCAAGGGCTAGGACGTATATTGATATAGAATGAGAGGGTTATAGCATATGCATCCCGACAATTAAAGCCCTATGAGAAGAACTACCCTACACACAATCTAAAATTTGGCATTTGTTGTCCTTACACTCAAACTATGGAGACATTTTTTATATGGGGAGAAGTACAAAATATTCACATATCATAAGAGTCTCAAGTACATTTTTACTAGAATGAGTTAAACATGAGACAAAAAATGATAGTTAGAGCTGGTAAAGGATTACAACATTGAGATTCAATATCATCTTAAGAAAGCGAATATGGTTGCCAATCCACTTAGTAGAAAGAGAGATAGTAATTCGGCGACTCTAATCACAACTCAACAGAACATATTGAAAGATATGTAGAGATTAGATTTGAAAATTATAACCTAGGAGGTTGAGTGAGACAGACTAGTTTATGCATACAGCTTACATCAGTAGATAGGATAAAAGTTACACAAGCTGATGATGTGGGAAAAATAAGAAATTAAGAAAAGAATGGAGGAAGGAAGGGCAATGGAGTTTAATATGGATGAAGAAGGAGTACTAAGGTATGACCAAAGGTCGTGTGTGCTAGGTATAGCTAAATTAAAGAAAGGGATACTAAAGTAGGCATATTATTTTGGGTACTCTATCCAGCTTAGGAGTATCAAGATGTATAAAACCTGAAATGCCACTAATTAGTGGAAGAACATGAAATGGGAAATTGCATAATATGTATCTAGGTGCCTAATGATAAGTGTTAGAAGACCCTTAATTCTAGCACTTATTAGTTATAATTTTATATGGATTTCATGTAATTTGTGAAGAAAAAAGGGTACTTATATGATTAAATCTTAATTTCAAGCATCAATGGAGATAAAAAAAAAGGTTTAAGGATGATATGAGCAAAGGCAAGGTGGAATTTGGTGAAAAATGAAGAAAATTGATTTTCAGTTCAGCACAACCTTCAGCATAACCCATGTAGACACCAGTGCTAATGAAAAAAAATTACCAGTAAAATAACGTGTTCGAAATCAGCATGGCCTCGAGCATGGCCATGCTAACGCCTATGCTAAACTTTGTTTTTGCAGAACTATAAATAGAATGCCTTGTTTTATTTTTTAAAAAGACTTTTTCCTTCTGGCTTCGTTTTGAAAACCCTAGGGGAGCTTTATTACGAACTTCAAGAAGAGAATTATCTGAGCATCATTGGAGATCACAAAAATAAACAAGGGATTATTCTTTTTAGCATGAATCAATTCTATTTCTCTAGATTATCTGTTTTTATTGAAAACTCCATGGATGAGTAATTCTTTATATCTTTCATCTTGTGAAACCCTAACTCATGTGCTGAACCATTGATTGATTAATGAATTATTATATCTTTGCATCTATTCATGTGTTTTCCATTGTTCTTGTGATTGATTTATGTGCACAAATTGATTGCATGTCTGATTTTTGTTAGATTGAAAGAGGTTTCGTTTAGTAAATTAGATCTTTATGAATAGAGAGATTACATGTTTTACCTAGAGGTAGAAAACATTGATTTTTTATAATTAATCGGAATTTGTGAATTTAATGAGATCTTGCATGACAGTAGTGAGGGAGAGGTCTCCATTATCTTATGCATGATTAAGAATTGATTAACTCGAGGAATAATCAATTTTACTTGAGAATTCCTATAGTGTAAAGTGTAAATTGATTCGTTAATCGATATCTTATTTTGAGAATTTAAGGGTTAGGGTGGAATAAGATAAAGGGTATATTTTGTGATTGAATACATTTTTTAAGATAATATCATTAATTCTAGGGTCACTAGAATTTTTTAGTTGTTAATTTAATTTATAATTTTCCACATCATAAATTAGACTAGATAGTAGAGAAAGGTAATACTAGTATTTGTTTTCCAAGATCTTAGAGGACGACACCTATTAAATCATACTATAATTGATAGGTACACTGCCTAGTTCGATGGTAAATTTTATTGGTTATAAATTTAAAACTTTAAACGATCAGTTAGATTCGAGCGCATAAAGTTTTTTGGCGCCATTGCGGGGAATCTGGAAAGGCAATATTGGGAAAAACCGTAGTATCACTACTTTAGTCATTCTTTTTATTTGTTTTATCTATTTTTTTTCTCTCCATTTTTGAAATTTTTTAAATTCACATTGGTTCCTTTTTTGCAGGTATGAAAAAGGAATTTTCCCTTTTGACACTTTGATCTAGACATGAGATTGAGAGAACACTCTACCAACTCGAAGAACACTTGCCAAATCTTCTGGGCAGTTAGTCAGTGAGGAGGGAGAATGTGATATAGCAGTGGGGAAAGGGTTTAAAGAAAAAGAGCTAATAGAGTCATCTACAAAAGAGTGAGGTAAAGGTACAAGAGTATGGCCAGAATCCATTAAAACAAATATTGAGTATGCGAGGCCTACCTAGATGGCACAGGTCCAACCATTACTAAGCCCCCATTAGGCTAATAATTTCAAGATCAAGAGTGGGTGATTAAACTTCACAACAATACTTCATTTGATAGACTACCTAATGAAGACTTTCATGCTCACATTCAACATTCTTGGAGATTTGTGAAATTTTCAAGAATAATGAGGTGATGGATGAAGAAATGTGTACAAGATTGTTCCCTTTTTCATTAAGAGAGAAGGTTAAGCCCGGGCTTTAGTCATTGGGTTTTGGGGCATTGACTACATGAGATGACAGGGTTTAAAGGAGTTTTTGGACAATTATTTCCCCCAAAGTAAAGACCCCAAGCTCCGGAACGACATCTCTTCTTTCACTCAACAAGATCATGAAACAATATATGACGCTTGGCAAGATGATGGAATTGTTGAAAAGTGTCCACATCACCAGTTGCCTACAGGATGCAATTTTCAAACATTTTTGAATGGGTTAAATTCGGCTACATTCACTTGGTAGATGTCGCAGCTGGCATAACTTTGAATATTAAGACTCCAAAGGACTCATTGAAGTTATTTGCAAATATGGCAAGAAACAAATTACTAGTGGGGCTGTGGCAAGAGTAAGTAGAAAGCGACAGGAATGTACGAAGTAGATGTAATGACTATTTGGTACAAAGTTTGAAGCTTTGAGCTAACAAGTTGCAACTCTCAAGAATCCCCAAGGATCACAACCAAAATAACATAGATGGGAGATCTTAAAGGGTGGGTGTGAATCTTTTTGAGCAATATGAGCAAGTAGATTATCTTGGGAATTCAAACAGGCAGCAGTATAACCAGTATGGTAATACCTACCATCTGGGGGTGAGAAACCATCCGAATTGTCTTATGGAAACTAGGAATAAACGAAGAGCTAATTTAAACCCCCACTAGGGTATTCGAAGCGACAACTACCTATCAGTCGTTACCCGCTTCCTTCAACGCAGCCACCTCAACAAGAAAAAAAGAGTAACTTAGAGAACATTCTGAGTCAATTCATCCAGAGCTCAATGCAAGACATCGTAAAAAAGGAGGCCTCGATTCACAATCTTGAGAAGCAAATTGGCCAACTGGCTAAGACGATGTCTGAGAGACAAACCGGCCTCTTCCTAGCAACATGGAAAACAATCTAAGGGAATAAAGGGAAAAGCCATCACATTGAGAAGCGGGAAAATTACCATCTGAACAACGGCATGAAAAGAAGCAAGAGGATAATCAACCTTTTTGAAAAGGAGAAAAAGACACCTGAAAAACACATCTTAAGAAGAGATCACCACCAGCTATCAAAGAAAATGTACTAAAAACCCCTCATCAAGCTGCCTCAACTAGACAAAGACAAAGAGCAGTTTGGTAAATTTCTTGATCTATTTAAAGAGCTGCACATTAACATTTTATTTGTAGAGACACTTTCACAAATGCCGAAATATGTTAAGTTCATAAATGAGCTTTTATCTAACAAGCAGAAGTTGGAGGATTGTCTACCATAGAAGTTGATGCAAATTGCTCATCTATCATTCAGAATAAACTTCTTCCAAAGCTAAGGGATCTAGGCAGTTTCACAATTCCATGTGTTTAAGTGATACCTCAATTGATAAGGCCCTAGCTGATCTTGGGGCCAGCATTAATTTAATGCCATATTCCTTTTCAAAAAGTTGGGACGTTTTGACCTAACACCAACTAGGAGAGTTTGCAGCTTGCCGACTGCTCTGTGAAGATCCCCAAGGGGTAATCGAAGATGTCTTGGTAA
>JBBMOL010001753.1:0-32888 GCA_037954665.1 Laguncularia racemosa | reverse complement strand
CCTAATTTGAAACCCTTTCCTCTAAATCTAGTTTATTTTCGCTAAAGATGATTCATGGTGCTAAACCTAGGTCTTGGAGCAAGATCATTAAATGTTTTGGTCCAGGAGTTGTTTATGGATTTTAATGAACCAATTTAGTGTAAAAATTATAGAAGAAAACATGAACCTTACCAACCTTTTAGTTGAAGTCGAAAGCACCAAGAAGAAGGATTGGAGGGCATTCATGAAATGTTGATGTTGACCTTATAAATTGTGGTGACCATAAAAATAAATAAATAACATATTTAATTTGATACATCACAATAAATTTGACTTGTTACAAGAAAAAAAAATTGTGAGAAGCATAAATTTTGTGATCAACTTAATAATTTTTTTTTTAATTTCTATTTGATGCAACGAGAGTCTCATTACAAAAAAATTCTTTTATTTTAATAATCTAACGCATGAGGCAGATCTAAAACAAGGGAGTCTTCTTTTAGCAAGTTGTTGGTTGCAATATGTACTATTAAGAAAGTGCCGTTGCAAGAAATTATATAAGTTAAAATATAACTTTTTCCCAAAAACCCCACTCCCTTCCCTTCTCTTTCCCCTCGTTTTCTATATCTCTCCTACCATCTATTCTCGTCTCTCTCAGCCCTCTCTTCTCTCTTGCCCTGTCACTTTCTTTATTTGTTGTTTTTTTTTTTATTTTTTTTCCTAAAATTGATAACTTTTTTTTTTAGTACATGCTGCATTGGAAAAATTGGGTGGAGACACCATCAATGTATGCCTTTTATCCATTTATTCCTATTTTTTATTCCTAAAACGTTGAAGCAGGAAAATTGATTAGGTTTTTTTTTTTTAAATAATATTCCATTGATTAAGTTTTTTTTTATATTACATCATCGTTGTACTGTTCAATTAGAAAAATGAACATAATACTGATAGGATAATTCATTAGTTGGTAATAGGATACTTTTTTTTTTTCTTTGTAAATCTTAAAGGTTGTTAGAGAACACTAAAAAAGATGGTGGCTTTATGCAATGTATCGGGGAGTATGTATTCTAAACAGAATTGAGGAAGCAAAAGGTCAAGGATATATGTGAATAGCTTTATTCTTTTAGAGAGATTCAACTTTTTATTTTCCGAAAATGTTTAGTATTGATGTAATCTAATATTTGGGATGGGAGATATTGATGTAGTAATAGTAATAGAAAGTGATTGCGAAAAATGCCTTTGTTAATATTCAAAAATCATTAAGAAATTTTAGGCCCTATTGATGATTTACAATTGCCACCAAAATGATATTAAAATGATAACAAATCGACTTGGAAAAGGCTCTACACAATACAATAGAACAATTTTATTGTATAATTAGGTTTTTATCATTTTGTTGTATAATACAAATTATCTTGCACTCATGGACTGATTGAGTTTTTATCAAAGAAGTTTAAAGGAAGAAATTATCTATAAGCAATGATTTCTTTATATTGGTTCTTTTACAGCTATATTTTCATTGTATTGATATTGGTTTTATTAATGGTTATAAGTAGGATTATTTGAGTGTCTTCTTAGCTTTTATTTGTTTGGATTGAATTTTACATTGCTTCTAACTTATTAACAGCTTAAGTTAAGCTTGTAACTATATACATCAATCTGTTGTATTAGCTAAGGACATAAAATGAAGTAATTGAATGATCATTTATTTGGTAGTCATATTTTGACAATAATGGATTAACATCAACTTGAGTTGGGGCTTTAATTGGTGCATGATAAGCGTGATTTCATCACAACTACCTTCTAGTGTATCATGCTTACCATCTTTGGAGAAAAAGTGAATACCACCACCACCACCTTATGAGCACATCTTTTTAGATGTCTCCCCTTTCTCATTGACTAACCTTTCCCATTGATGGGTGTCGAATCCAACAAAATTAAAACCTACTCCTAAACAATTATATAATTTGTATACAGCAGTGAGTAGGATCGTATCCACAGGGATTGGTTAAATATATTTCTATTAAAAGAGAATAGAGAGAAAAAGAAGAATGGGGGTTTTGTTTGTAAATTGAAATAATACTGAAATCAGATAATAAAATTGAATAATGATGAAAGCCTAACCAAAGGAATCATTATAGTTTAATTCATATAACTGATCATTGATGCAAATATTTTCTATTCATTATCTAAGATAAACTAGTTATGGTTATTAACAAGATCTAATAACCTATCTCTCCTTACTTTCTTGATAATCAAAACAAGCTCTTTGATTACTTCTCTTATTGATTAAACAACCCTAAACAAGCTCTTAGGATTTAATCTATCAATAGCATTAAAAATAAGAGAGACTACCAATTCATGCCAGTAGATTATAAGATAACCTATTTAAACAAGATTATATATCTCGATAACATGAATTTGACTATCTATTCTATAATCAAACATGTTATTGTGTCACAAAAATTAGAACTATCAAACAATTACGGATCTAACGTTCTAGTTGACAATATATTAACTTGCTAATTGAATAGAAGAGCTCTAATTTATACCAATCAAACAAGATAATAATAAAAAAACATTCAGAAGATATATAAATACCTAAAAACAAAGAATAGAATAAAAACAAATCAATTAGATCTCACAATTCTTGAAGAACTAAACTTTTGATGATCCTTTGGCTAGAAAATCTATTTAGCCACACATGTTCATCACCAAACAAAATCAAAGAGTGAAAAAATATGAAAAGTCTTTGTTTCAGGTGTCTCCTGCCTTTCCTATTCGGTTTCTTCACTCCTCAACTCCCTACTTTTGGAAAACGAAGAGATATATATAAGAAAACCGAAAGATCTCCTGAAACAGCCAAACTTATCCATATACACAGTCTCAACTCACAGTTATACACGGCCGTGTATTTAAACCGTGTAAGCTTCTGTTGGTTTTTCAAGCCAGACACACGGCCGTGTACTTTAACCGTGTAAGCTTCTGTTGGTTCTTCAAGCCAGACACACGGCCGTGTACTTTAACCGTGTAAGCTTCTGTTGGTTCTTTTTTTTCTTCAAGCCAGACACACGGCTTTGCTCTGGAAATACATGCACGTGTACTTTCCTTGTACACCGGCGGTGTAAATCCTTGACTTTGATCCAAATTGTAGATGACTTCTCTAAATCACTTGAACTAGCACTCTTAACTCCATTAAACCTGATTTATCACCATAATAAAATTAAGTACCATTTCCTTATGATTTCTATAAAATCAGTAATAAATGAACATAATTCATACTATAAAGATTGGGTATAAAATGGTTCTATCAAATTCCCCCACACTTAAACTCTTGCTTGTCCTCTAGCAATTGAATCAAATCAATTGAGAAATTCATCATAGATTATACGAAATTTCTTTTCTTCATTTCAAGCATCTATTCTTTTATAATTCATGACTTGTAATTTTAATGTCTACTGCTCCAACCAAACTGGTTTCCTATGATTAAATTACCATAGTCAAAATTTAATAGCTAATCTAAACAAAACAAACTTTAATCCTCATGTTCAGCAAAAGAACTTTTATTCCAAAAGTAAATACTTAATCCAATAAGGAAAAACACCCGATTAAACTTCATTGGATATTAGCAAGTATATAATCTTTGCAACACAAAGTAAAAGCATATGGTATCTACTCTTTCCTTAGACTTTCTCCCTTTTATTATAAGTCTTATTTCATTCAATGATCTTTACATTCATATTCTTTTGATTTAATCAAGTATCTATTTTGACGGGTTTTTGCCCGCTTCTTTTTCATGAACTTTCGCCTTTTTTGCCCTTATCACTATAGTGAGTTCATCGAGTCGGCAACATCCCTAGCTCGTCACTCAAGTGACTGGGTTTTAAGATACCCCTACGGACTCTTCCTCATTCTAACATTCAAGTTCGAATACTCTTAACTCAATTACTTGAATCATTGGAGTAATGGCTATGCTTGATTCTTTTCCCCCATTTTTTTTTTTTTTTTAGAATAAAGGATCACTAAGGAGAAAGTTTCTTCTACCTCTTTCACTAAGTGTTATCATTGTTTCAAAAACAACTTCAAGAGTATATAGTAACTAATTTAACCTAGAAGTAAACTTATTATTTTTTACTTAAGAACTCAACCTACTCTTAAACTTCCAATTCTAAAGCTAAATATAAGGTAAATTTGTTTCTTAAAGATTTCACTACTTAATTTTAACCAAGTATTCTAATCACAACAGTAGGTGAGTAAAGCACTTGAACAAGTCAATTTCACATTTTGTAGATACTTATTACAACATTTAGTACAATCTCTAGATTTCATGAAAATTTTGAAAAATTTGGCTTAAAATTTGCCATATAATGCTTAAGGACAAATATTCAAAGTATGAGTATAATATGATTTTAGATGTCAGCTAATCATACTCAATTCTCTATTCTCTATATTTTATTATCCTCTCCCCCACACTTAGTTTGAACAGTGTCCGCACTGTTCCTAATTCAGCATAATTAATGAGGAATTAAAAACATAAGGAACATTAGAGAATAAGAGAAAAGGAATACTGGTACTTCCCTAGTATAAAGTGTAAAGTGATTGGAGTTATCCCTTTAAGCACGAGAGAGTGTCATCTGATGATATGTACCCTTTCTGTAGCTAAACTGATGTGCCTAAACACACTTAAAAGCACATCCAAAAGACATAAAAAAAAACTATCTCAAGTCAAGGCAAAATCGGATCCAAAAATGGCACTTTTCAATTGAACCCCAATGATGAAATGATGAAATTCAAACAACCAATGATATAATTAGAATACCACAATGAAAATGCCTTCTAACAACACTCTAATTTCATGTAATCCACGCAAATGAATCCTCAATTTGACAAAGAAAAACCGTAAAATATGAATCCTTCCCAATGGTGAAAATCACGTTTTCAAGGAAGACCTTAAAGATGAATTGGATCAATTTGATAATTCCTTCAAATAATCACAAGAATTCATGAATAACAACAAGTATATCTGACCAAGAAATATCTCAATTCAACCCTAGATATAACACACTAAGGAAGAAAAGAAATCACAACAAAATGAAATTGACATAACTCACAATTTCAAGATGTTGCACTCGCCAAAATTTCAACTCTTGGGATTGAAATTGATAAGAGTTTGGGACAAAGGTATGAAACCTAATTCTCAGGTGAAAATAGGTGTATAATCTACAAAATGATTAGCCCCTCAAACCCTCTCTTAAGCAAGTATTTATACTTGCTACTCCTAGGGTTAAAAAGTGCTCAAAATTACAAGTTTGTCACTTTTAAGGTGGCTAACCCTAAATGAAAGTTACAAAGAAATAAAAGTGTCCCAAAACCAAAATACAACCAAAATAGTTCAATAAACATTTACAAGATACAAAATAACATAAATCTTCATGATCCAATGCCTTAGAATAGAGAACAATCGCAGCGGGCCATTGATTGTTATCCAGAAAAATGTTCTGTGTCCAATTGAAGTTGTAGGACATTTTGGAATCCCATGGAGATATATAATTGTACCTGTAAGATTATTCTCAAAGTTTATTAGAAACAAAGACATAAACAGCTCCTATTTGTAGTGCTCAGGAATGAACCTTTTCCTTAGCAACCTCTTCATATCCCTCTAGGTCTGAACCTCAGCCTCTCCATCCCGACGCCTGTTGATGATCAGATTCTTCCACCAAAGTGCAGCATACCCTACAAATTCAACAGCAGCCAATCTGACCCTAGTACTATCGTTAATCTCATAACATTCGAAGAGACCTTCGACCTTATCCTCCCAGTCCAGGTACTGATCTGTTGATCCCTTACCATCATAGGATGGCATCTGTAGTTTCACATATTCCAAACCCCGAGGTGGCTTGAAATTCCTATTTTGATTTAGGTTGACCCCAAAATTGTCATCTCTTTCTTCCACTACTCTGTTTCGATGAGGGTTTTGTGGAGCTACTCGAGGTGGTGCTGGTTGGTTTACCACTGGTGGTTGTGGTAAAGTCATCCTATCAACTTTAGTTGCTAGTGTAGCAACTATAGTAGTAAGCTCCTGAAGTTGTTCCTCCAAAGTTCTTTTGCCTGCCACATTACGACCATGTCCTCCACCAACTTGGCTATTGGCTTCTTCACCCAATCCCCCATTCACACTATCATTAGACATATTTGTAGATTCTTGTATGTTGTTCCTCAAAATTATATGATTCAAGGATATACACTTCCACTACTATACTTCCTTAAACTCCACACAATAGTAACTACAAAAGACAAACAAACAAACCCACTTAATGTTACAATTTATAATTGCAACTCACGTGTAATACTCTTCTCCACAACAAGCCACAAGTACACGGTACAGCAAAAATTAATTTCCGCAAGTTCACTCCACGGCAACACACAAGCAACCACTACAATTAAGATGTATCACTTCCACGACAACAACAAGGTGAATAATGAATACAAGTAGTCTTCAACTTCCACGGCAAATAATGAAGACAAGAGATTAATAAGTAGCTTTCCCAAAATGAATTCCGAATCCCACTATAGGCAGCAACTTTCAATTTGAAATTCAAATAACTTCACTTATTTCAAGCCTTCCTCAATTGGTAACAATGAATTCAAATTCAAATAGCAATCATTAACTCCCACAAATTATTTGCATATGATTTGAATTCAAATAATTCCTTACTAACCAAACTTAATGTAATCTGCAAATTTTACTTCACAAATTCAGAATTACACAATGGAATTCAAACAACAAACTTCACAACTCCTCACGCTATAAGCTACTTCACGGCAACAATTGGTAAGTTTCACAATTTCAAGAAAAATTTGCTAAAGTAACTTCACTTTGTACTTCTGCTCTTCCACGTGAATTAGTGTCCACAAAGTGATATAATAACCTTACCAAATCAACACCAACAACCAGCAAATCAATTCCCAATCCAAAACAATTTCGCAATATCAAACAACAACAACAACACAATTTCGGTTTTCACTTGATCAACCCTATTTGATGATCACTTCCACGAAATTGAATACAACCAATTCCCTTCTCTCAACAAGAGCTCTGATACCAAAAAGATGATGTGCCTAAACACACTTAAAAGCACATCCAAAAGACTTAAGAAAAACTATCTCAAGTCAAGGCAAAATCGGATCCAAAAATGGCACTTTTCAATTGAACCCTAATGATGAAATGATGAAATTCAAACAACCAATGATATAATTAGAATACCACAATGAAAATGCCTTATAACAACACTCTAATTTCATGTAATCCATGCAAATGAATCCTCAATTTGACAAAGAAAAACCATAAAATATGAATCCTTTCCAATGGTGAAAATCACGTTTTCAAGGAAGACCTTAAAGATGAATTAGATCAATTTGATAATTCCTTCAAATAATCACAAGAATTCGTGAATAACAACAAGTATATCTGACCAAGAAATATCGCAATTCAACCCTAGATATAACACACTAGAGAAGAAAAGAAATCACAACAAAATGAAATTGATATAACTCACAATTTCAAGATGTTGCACTCGCCACAATTTCAACTCTTGGGATTGAAATTGATAAGAGTTTGGAACCAAGGTATGAAACCTAATTCTCACGTGAAACGAGGTGTATAATCTGTAAAATGATTAGCCCCTCAAACCCTCTCTTAAGCAAGTATTTATACTTGCTACTCCTAGGGTTAAAAAGTGCTCAAAATTACAAGTTTGCCACTTTTAAGGTGGCTAACCCTAGATGAAATTTACAAAGAAATAAGTGTCCCAAAACCAAAATACAACCAAAATAGTTCAATAAACATTTACAAGATACAAAATAACATAAATCTTCATGATCCAATGCCTCAGAATAGAGAACAATCGCAGCAGGCTTTTGATTGTTATCTAGAAAAATGTTCTGTGTCCAACTGAAGTTGTAGGACATTTTGGCATCCCATGGAGATATATAATTGTACCTGTAAGATTATTCTGAAAGTTTATTAGAAACAAAGACATAAGATAAAATATTAGCAATTTGGTTAATCATCCAAATTGGGTTCTGAAGAGGTTGATAGGGCTAAAATTTTTCCCATCATAATCAAAAGAGAAATAAAACAAAACTAAAATAAAATAAATTGAAATATATATATATATATATATATATTTAGCATAGGTTGCCTCCCATGAAGCGTCTTTCTTTAACATCTTTGGCTAGACGTTCCTGGTAATTAATCACAGTACTTGGGGTATGTTAAACTGGTTTCTTCAGTATTATACACTTGAAATCCTTCATAAAAAGGTTTCAAGCGATGACCATTGACTTTGAAAGTCTTACCAGTTTCAAGACTTGCGATCTCAACTACACCATGTGAAAACATGTTAGTGATAACAAAATGACCAACCCATCATGAGCATAGTTTTCCAGAAAACAACTTCAATCGAGAGTGATAAAGTAATACTTTTTGACCTACAGAAAAATTCTTTCGAGAAATCATTTGATCATGAAAATCCTTTGTTTTTTCCTTGTAGATTTTAGTACTCTCATAAGCTTCTCTTCGAATTTCCTCAAGTTCTTATAATTGAAGTTTTCTGTGCTTACCAGCCTCATCCATTTGCATGTTACATTGTTTTACAACCCAGTACGCCCTATGTTCCAACTCCACAAGGAGGTGACACGGTTTGCCAAATATCAAACGGTAAGGAGACATACCTATAGGGGTCTTGTAAGCTGTCCGGTAGGCCCATAATGCATCTTTAAGTCTTGTGCTCCAATCCTTCCTGCTTGGATTGACAGTTTTTTCCAGAATAGACTTGATTTCTCGATTTGATACCTTTGCCAATCCATTGGTTTGAGGGTGGTATGCGGTGGAAGTACGATGAGTGACATTATACTTTTTAAGTAGAGTTTCCACTACTCTATTACAAAAGTGTGTGCCACGATCACTGATAAGAGCCTTTGGTGTCCCGAACCTAGCAAAAATATGAGATTTGACAAAATCCACAACAACTTTGGCATCATTAGTTCGGGTCGCTTTGGCTTCCACCCACTTTGAGACATAATCCACAGCAAGAAGGATGTAAACATTACCAAAAAAAGAGGAAAAGGACCCATAAAATCAATACTCCATATATGAAATATTTCACAAGCAAGAATAGGGGTAAGTGGAATTTGGCCTCTATGTCCTAAGTTGCCAACTTTCTGACATCGTTCACAAGACTTACAAAACATATAAGAATCACGAAATAGGGTAGGCCAAAACAACCTACACCTTAATACTTTTTGAGCTGTCCTCTTAGGGCCAAAGTGTCCACCACATGCATATGAGTGACAAAATTGCAAGACAGAAGGAATATCGTCTTGAGAAATACACCTTCTAATGATTTGATCAGCACAATGTTTCCACAAATACGGATCATCCCATACATAGTACTTAACATCACTTTTAATTTTATCTTTTTGAGCCTTAGACAAATCAGTTGGTAGTGTCTTAGTAACCAAATAGTTGACAATATCAGCATACCAAGGAATTGTCTTTTGAATAGAAAAGAGATGTTCATTTGGAAAATCATCTTGTAGTGGTATTGACCCTTCATTGATAAGTATTCTACTGAGGTGGTCGGCAACTAAGTTTTCGGAGCCTTTCCTATCGCATATTTCTAGATCAAACTCTTGTAATAAGAGTATCCATCGAATAAGTCTTGGTTTCACCTCCTTCTTCGCGACCAGGTACTTGAGAGCTGCATGATCAGAGTAAACAATTACCTTAGTACTAAGTAAATATCATCTGAATTTTTCTAAAGCAAAAACAACAGCCAAGAGTTCTTTTTCCGTTGTGGAATAGTTGCATTGAGCACTATCCAATGTTCTGGAAGTGTAGTAAATGACATGAGAAGCTTTTCCAACTCTTTGGCCAAGAACAGCTCCAACTGCATAATTGCTCACATCACACATAATTTCAAAAGGAAGGTTCCAGTCAAGTGGTTGAATGATTGGAGCAGAAGTTAACTTATCTTTCAATGTGTTAAAAGCATGCTTGCAGGCCTCATCAAACTCAAATGCCACTTCTTTTTGCAGCCATCTACATAGGGGTTGAGTAATCTTGGAAAAATCCTTGATGAAGCGTCGATAGAATCCTGCACTCCCAAGAAAAGAGCGAGTTTCCCGTACACTTACAGGGTAAGGTAAAGATTTAATCAATTCTATTTTAGCTTTATCGACTTTAAGTCCCCTAGAAGATACAATATGACCTAGAATTAGGCTCTGTTCAACCATAAAGTGACATTTTTCATAGTTCAATACAAGATTCATATCTATACATCTTTGAAGCACTTTTGTAAGGTTAGTCAAACATGAATCAAAAGAGTTACCATAGACAGTGAAGTCATCCATGAAAACTTCTATGATATTCTCCACATAATCTGAAAATATACTAACCATACACCTTTGGAATGTGGCTGGGGCATTGCAGAGCCCAAAAGGAATCCTTCGATACGCAAAAGTACCGAATGGACATGTGAAAGTAGTCTTCTCTTAATCTTCCAGTGCCATTGGAATTTGATGAAAACCTGAATAACCATCAAGACAACAATAGTGAGAATGGCCTACCAAATGTTCAAGCATCTGATCAAGAAAAGAAAGAGGGAAGTGATCTTTTCTAGTTGACGCATTCAACTTCCTATAATCAACACAAACCCTCCATCCATTCTGAACACGAGTAGGGACTAACTCACCATTAGTGTTTTCAATCACAATTAAGCCCGTTTTCTTTAGAACAACTTGAATTGGACTTACCCATTTGCTGTCGGAAATTGGATAGATCATACCTGCATCAAGAAGTTTCAAGATCTCTTTCTTAACTACTTCCATCATAGGCGGGTTCAAACGACGCTGGACTTCCCTTAAAGGTTTGCAATTATCTTCCATTAATATCTTATGCATGCATGTGGAGGGGCTTAGTCCTTTGATATTAGCTATGGACCATCCAATGGCTTCTTTATACTCTCTCAACACCCGAATCAACTTTTCTTCTTCTAAAGTACTTAGTTTGTTAGAGACTATCACAGCAAGAGTCTCATTTTCTCCTAAGAAGATGTACTTTAGATGTTCGGGTAAGGGTTTTAATTCCAGCTTTAGTGCCTGCGCAATAGAAGGAAGAAGTCTTGTGTTAGAAAGAGGTAAATTAATGTAGGACACACCATACCTGATAGGTTTTAATGATTACAGCTCACAAATTAGGTCCTGCAAATCAGAGGATATTACAAACTTCTCCTTAAGAGTTTTTAATGCATTAAATCTTATTAAGTGCAATTTTCAACTCATCATCGTCTATCAAGTCAAATGTAGCCTGTGTTAATGGGACAATAACATCCACAACAAAAACAGGAGAGATATCACTAGGATATTTCATGGCATCATAAATGTTAAATTTAATCACTTCACCATCAAATTCCATAGTGAGGGTACCGTCATGTACATTAATTTTCATCTTGGATGTCTTAAGAAATGGTCTCCCTAATAATATCAGTGATGAATTATGAGAATCATCATTCTCCATGTCAAGCACATAAAAATCAGCAGGGAAAACCAACCCATTAACTTGTACTAAAACATCTTCTAGAACTCCCTCAGGATAAACATTAGACCTATCAGCAAGTTGAACAATAACACCTGTTTCTTTCAAGGGACCAACATTCAAACATTGATAAACAGACAAAGGCATGACATTGATCGAAGCTCCTAGATCACACATGGCTTTAGCAATTCCAAGATTACCTATTTTGAAAGGAATAGTAAACATACTTGGGTCCTTACATTTAGGAGGAAGCTTCTTCTGAAGAATAGCTGAAACATTCTCACCCATACTAATCTTTTCATTACCTTTCAGCTTTCTTTTGTTAGTGCACAACTCTTTAAGAAATTTAGCATTGCGAGGTACTTGTTTTATTGCATCAAGCAAAGGAATATTTACCTCAACCTTGCGAAAAGTTTCAAGAATCTCTTTTTCTTCAACTTCATTCTTGGATTTCGCTAGTCTATAAGGGAAAGGGGTGCTGTCACCATGACCTTTGGTGGTTCAACGAGGGATTCTCTAGTCTGGTTATCCTGTTGGCCAGGAGTCGAAATCTCTTTCTCAGTCTCTTCCTCAAGATTAGATCGGTGTCCTTTCTTATTTGATCCCTGCAATTCCGTTCCACTTCTCAAGGTAATTACATTAGCGCTTTGCTTTGGATTTGTGATAGTTTGAGAAGGTAACTTACCTTGAGTTTCTAACCTGTTTATAGAAGAAGCAAGTTGGCTTACTTGGTTCTCCAAGTTTTGAATGCTCTGCTTTGTCTCATCCTGAAATTGTTTTGTATTAACAGCAAGCGATTTAACAATTTCCTCAAGAGACATACCTGAATTGGAAGGAGCTTGTGGTACTTGGTTTGATGGCCTAGGCTAGAATTATTGGAAGTTTTGTGGTCTATTGCCATATCTTAAGTTAGGATGATCCCTCCATCCAGGATTATAAGTATTCGAGTAGGGATCATATTTCCTCTGTGGCTATCCTGGGAATCCTCCTACAGCATTGGCATGCCCATGATTGTCATCTTGCAATGTGGGGCACATGTCAGTAGGATGATTAGGGGCAGCACAAATTCCACAAACCTTCACCTCCTGTGTATTTCCGAGGGCTATCTGCTGTACAAGGGAGGTTAGGTTAGAAATTTGATGTTCAAGGTTAGAAACACTTACCTCATTTACCTTCCTTGAAGAAGAATCATGTCTAAACCCAAATTGTTGTGAATTAGCAGCCATAATGGAGATCAATTCCCTAGCTTGACCAGGGGTTTTATTCATTATAGCACCTCCACTAGCAGCATCCATCATCTTCCTCTCCATTGGAAGCAGACCTTCAAAGAAGTATTGAATGAGAAGTTGTTCAGATATCCCATGTTGTGGACAGCTTGTACAAAGTTGCTTGAACCTCTCCCATACTCATGAAGAGTCTCGGTATCCCTCTGTTTGATACCACAGGTCTCTCTTCTTGTGCCAGTGGCTCTAGACGTAGGGAAAAATTTGTCCAGGAAGAGCTTCACCATATCTATCCAAGTAGTTATAGAACCTGGAGGCAAATAAAACAACCAATCTTTAGCTCTAGTACTTAAAGAAAATGGAAAGGCACGCAACTTGATTTGATCGTCGGATATTCCTTGCGGCCTCATACTAGAACACACTATATGAAACTCTTTCAAATGTTTGTGAGGATCTTCATTCTCAAGACCATGAAAAGTGGGTAGCAAATGTATCAAACCAAATTTCAATTCAAATTCAACAGCCAATTCAAGATATTGAATACCAAGTGGTTATTGATTCACATCCGGTGCAGGCAATTCTCTTAATGTTCTTTCGGATTTGCCATATCTTCTTCTTTTTCAGATTCAATGGATGAATCGGACAAATCCAATGCCAAGTTCAGTCCAGGGGATGAAGATGATACGGTTTCTTTTTGACGCAGCTTAGCTTCTCTTCGCAGTCTCATAAAAGTCTTCTCAATCTCTGGATTATAAGTGAGTTCACCTGTATGAGAAGAACGAGTCATGTAAGAATAGAAATAAATTTGACTCCAATCCCTGGCAATGGCACCAAAATTTGATGGGTGTCGAATCCAACAAAATTAAAACCTACTCCTAAACAATTATTAATTTGTATACAGTAGTGAGTAGGGTTGTATCTATAGGGATTGGTTAAATATATTTCTATTAAAAGAGAATAGAGAGAAAAAGAAGAATGGGGGTTTTGTTTGTAAATTGAAATAATACTGAAATCAGATAATAAAATTGACTAATGATGAAAGCTTAAACAAAGGAATCATTATAGTTTAATTTATATAACTGATCATTGATGCAAATATTTTCTATTCTTTATCTAAGATAAACTGGTTATGGTTATTAACAAGATCTAATAACCTATCTCTCCTTACTTTCTTGATAATCAAAACAAGCTCTTTGATTACTTCTCTTATTGATTAAACAACCCTAAACAAGCTCTTAGGATTTAATCTATCAATAGCATTAAAAACAAGAGAGACTACCAATTCATGCCAGTGGATTATAAGATAACCTATTTAAACAAGATTATATATCTCCATAACATGAATTTGACTATCTATTCTATAATCAAACATGTTATTGTGTCACAGAAATTAGAACTATCAAACAATTACGAATCTGACGTTCTAGTTGACAATATATTAAGTTGCTAATTGAATAGAAGAGCTCTAATTCATACCAATCAAACAAGATAAAAATAAAAAAACATTGAGAAGATATATAAATACCTAAAACCAAAGAATAGAATAAAAACAAATCAATTAGATCTCACAATTCTTGAAGAACTAAACTTTTGATGATCCTTTGCCTAGAAAATCTGTTTAGCCACACATGTTCACCACCAAACAAAATCAAAGAGTGAAAAAATATGAAAAGTCTTTGTTTCAAGTGTCTCCTGCTTTTCCTATTCGGTTTCTTCACTCCTCAACTCCCTCCTTTTGCAAAACGAAGAGATATATATAAGAAAACCGAAAGATCTCCTGAAACGACCAAACTTATCCATATACACGGTTTCAACTCACGGTTATACACGGCCGTGTATTTAAACCATGTAAGCTTCTGTTGGTTTTTCAAGCCAGACATACGGCTGTGTACTTTAACCGTGTAAGCTTCTGTTGGTTCTTCAAGCCAGACACACGGCCGTGTACTTTAACCGTGTAAGCTTCTGTTGGTTCTTTTTTTTCTTCAAGCCAGACACACGGCCGTGCTCTGGAAATACACGCACGTGTACTTTCCTTATACGTCGGCGGTGTAAATCCTTGACTTTGATCCAAATTGTAGATGACTTCTCTAAATCACTTGAATTAGCACTCTTGACTCCATTAAACCTGATTTATCACCATAATAAAATTAAGTACCATTTCCTTATGATTTCTATAAAATCAATAATAAATTTACATAGTTCATACTATAAAAATTGAGTATAAAATGGCTCTATCACCCATGTAACCATCATTCTTTTTGTTTTGAACGATGTGTGAAAATGGTCTCCCTTAGCAAGTTGCTCCTCACACTTTCCTTTTTCGTACTATAGTACAATAATGAGGTACCATTTCATACAAAGTGAATCTTTTATTCTTAAATATCAATTGTGCAACATGGTAAACATAATGAGATTTACATATGTGTTACATTTTTTCTTGATTATTTTTCAAACATTTACTCTTTCATCCATGTCCTCAATCTTTGTGTAGTGAGTTAAGAATCTAATTTTTTTTACATGATTGATGTCATCATTGAAAGAATATTGTAACTCTTTTTGACAGCAATGACACTATCTCTCGGCTCGTTTATTTATTATTATAACTAATTTACTTCTTAAGACTTTACACATGGTACCCTTTTTGATATAGCTCTAAATGGTGTGGGATTTACTCTACATGGAAGAGCAGATTATTGCAATTCTATAGTTTTTCCTTGATTACAAGGTCATATAATTATAAATATATATCCTAGGAGCAAGCAATTAAGAAATTCTAAGTTTGAGAAATTTCGAATTGGGAAAAACCTTTAACCAATGTTTCAATTAACAAAGAAACTATTTTTTTATATACAAAACTAAGTTGAAAAGCTAAATTGAAAAACACACCTAAATATAGCAATTATGGTACAATATATAACTAATTCCTAACCAACATGACACAAGAAAGGAAATGAAAGCTATACACCTAAAACAAGGACCTAATTAATTATAGAAAAGAATCTAAACCTAATTATAGAAAAGAATTTCAACACTCCTCCTCAAGTTAAAGCATGAAGATTTTGTATGCCCAACTTGCTTAACAGGTAATGAAACTAAGCTTTTCCAAGAGCTTTAGTCAACAAGTCTGCAATTTGATCTTTTGAAGAAACATGACATGTATGTAACTCATTTCTTAGAAGATGATCATGAACAAAATGACAATCTATCTCGATGTACTTTATGCATTTATGAAAGACTGGATTAGTAGCAATGTGGAGTGCTACTTGGTTATCACAAAAAAAGTGACATAGTTGAGGTTAGAGAAACTTTTAGATCTTCAAATAAAAAGTGTAACCAAAGAAGTTCACTTGTTGCATTTGCCATGGCCTTGTATTCTACTTCAACTAATGAGTGAGAAACTGTAGTATGTTTTTTATTTCTAGGAGATTAGGCTATGGCAAAGAAATATGATATACTCGATTGTGGAAGGTCTAGTAGTTGGATAACTTGCAAAATCCAAATCAAAATAAGTAATCAAGTTTAAAGAACTACTAGATGACAAAAATATGCCTTAGCTTGGTGCTCCTTTAAGATACCGCAATACACTATAGGCTACATCCATGTGAGGCACATAAGGATCTTATAGGAACTAACTCAATACTTGTACGGGATAACTGATGTCTAGCCATGAAATTGTTACATAAAGTAATTTTCTAATCAAACAACAATATTAGCCCACATCTTTAATTGGTTCACCCTTTCCTCCTTCTAAATTATGTCGTTGCTCTATGGGAAATTTAGTAGGCCAAGCATCCAAGTCACCTACTTCTTCCAAAAGATCAAGAGTATACTTTCGTTGGCTAAGTATAATTCCCTCTTTATTCCTCACTACCTCAATGCTAAGAAAGTATTTTCGCTATCCAAGATCCTGATGCGAAACATTAAATCAAGATGATGTTTTACACACTTGATGGTAACAAAATCATTGCTAGCTAAGATGACATCATCAATATAGACTAGTAATGCTACAAAATATGTCTCTTGCACATATGTGAAAAGAGAGTTATATTCACTTGATTGTATAAATCCAATAGCTCGTAAAGAACTAGAAATTTTTTTAATCTAATTTCTAGAAGCTTAAATCAATGGCATGTTTGTTAGGTAGTAGGTGCTCTAAGATCTAAGTGTGATTTTGCTCCCATGCTTTAATTTCCTACTCCATTGCTTGTCTCCAATGAGAATCCTTAATGGCCAGGGAAAACTACCTTGGTTCATTCAAAGAAGTAATGGAGGCTAAAGAGTCTTTATGGGTGTTAGTGAAACAAGAATCAAATAAGCTAAGGCAAAGAGGATGGCTAATCCATTAGTTCACTGATGGAGGAGAGTCTCAAGATGGTTCTGGTGAAGGCATGGCTAGGACATGAAGTGCAGATCCACTTGAAAAGCCACATGGACTAATAACACTAACTTGAGCCAAAAGATTTAAAGATGCACTTAATGGCTTAATCTAAGATATACATGAAGAGGAAGTTCACGTGCGACATACCAAAGATGAACAAAATATAATCCATGTCATCAAAGTTAATATGGATGTGAATCAAGGTTGATGCAAAGCAAAGACCCTAGAGTAACCTAAGATGGAAACATCATGCAAGGATGGAAAGGAACGAAGCAAGGAAAAGTGCATAAAGGACAACACACCCTCTGACATGGCTGTGTCTAGGGGCATGTTGATTAGCACGCCCAATGACACACCCCTACTTGTGGGCGCAAATCAAAGAAAATGGTACACGGGCTTTTACATGCCCATGTTAAAGGCTATGTCGAACCTAGAATTAAGGTTTCGAATTGTTCTTTTTGTTTTTAAGTAGTTTTGGAACTTTTTATTATGAACAAGCATTATTAACATCAATCAATCAAGAGCAAATTTCTTTTTCATTCTTGAAGGAACTTTGAACTTTATCAGTTATTCTATGGCATTTATCTAGGCTTATCAATTAGATTTCCATCATCGATTGTGGTATCGTCGTCTATACCATGGTTCTTGCTTTGCTGAGCAATGGGTCGTGGTTTCCCCATGTTCTTGAACGATCTTGGGTCAAATTCCTAATTAATTATTAGGTTTTTTCATGGGTTGGCATAGTTCGTATCAGTTTGGTATCACAGCCAAAGGTTGGTATTTTATCCGCTTAGTTTTGAATACAAATTGTGTTTTTTTTTTTCATTATTGTTTTTGTGAAATTTGTGAGTTAGAGTTTGAATAAAAAAAAATTCGTGGACATCACAAAGGTTATCCCCTCATGAAATTCTTGTATTCGATCTAAGGTTTGGTTAAAAAAAATAGATTATTATTATCATATTAGGTTGAAGTTGCGATTCATGATTTGTTTGAATTGTTGTAGAAGAATTGGATTTGTTTGGTTAGTTCCAAAGGAATCATAACGGAAAATTAAAATCAAATAAATGCTTGTGCAAAACATTAGTGATTTGAGTGAAGCATCCTTTTGAGTGAAAACACATGAGGGAGTAACTTGTGAGGTTTTCTTTATTATTATTATCTCTTCTAGCATTGTTTACAACAAAATGTCAAACAAAAGCACATCTGAAGGTATGGTAGGAGGAATTGATACAAAGCTTATTATGGAGGCTTTAATTAGTGAGATGAAGAGGATGTTTAGAGCCGAATTGGAACAATTCCAAGGGAAAATAAAACACAATTTAGAGCAATTATGAAACATCCCTTTAAGACATAAGCAAGAAAGGTTTCCAAAGAGGGAAGTGTGGTTAGAAGAAGAGGAACTAGGAGGGGCTAGATTTGATCATGAGTTTGATCAAGATTCGTTTGAGAGCATTAGGAGGTATGGGGGTAGATTCAAAGATACTAGGAATCGATAAGATAATAATTTAGGTAGTATCAAGATGAAGATTCCATCCTTCTACGGAAGGAATGACCCCGAAGCATACCTTGAGTGGGAGAAAAATGGTAGAGTTGGTTTTTTATTATCATAATTACTTTAAGCTCAAAAAAGTGAAGCTTGTCGCCATAAAGTTTTTGGATTATGCTATAGTATGGTAGGACCAACTGGTAATGAATAGGAGAAGGAATAGGGAACCACCAATAGCAACTTAGGAAGAGATGAAGAGGCCGATGAGGAAGCGATTTGTTCCAACATATTACTATTGGGAGTTGTATAACAAATTGCAAAACCTTAGATAAGGCAACCGAAGTGTGGAGGAATACTATAAGAGATAGAGGTTGTAATGATTAAAGAGAATATTGAGGGGGATTGGGAAGCTACAATGGCAAGGTTTTTTGTTAGTTTATGTGATATCCTGAAAATTTGAAAAACTATATAAAAATTAAAGAAAATTAGCGAAATAATAGATACTTCTAGGTCGGGGTAGCGAGAATGACAATTTTGCAATATTAAATTTTTTGAGAAAATTATGAAGAAAAATTTTAAACATCATGATACATTAATATTATTATAATACTTTACGAATAACCGAAAACTTATGATAAATAATAATAGCTTTTAAAATAAAAAAAATGAGAAAGACATGAAATTCGTTTGATAAGTATAACAAATAGATATTTAAAATAATTAAAAAGAATAATTGTATGCAAAGGAAAAAGGATAACGAGCATAAAATTTCAAATTATATAAAATATATTACTAAATAAATTTAAGAAATGAAGTAATCGATAAATATCTATATATAGATATATAAACAAAAAAATAAAATAATTGTAAGTCATAATTTTTGTTTGTGCAATTTAAATTAAAAGAATAATTTTTTCGAAACATAAATTACAAACAATATTGAGTTAAATAATGAAATTAATTAAAATTATAGGTTTAGAAATTTTAAATGAAAATTTCGAGTAAGTATTTAAGTCCGGAATAATCAAATTGGCTTAGACGTAAAGTTTCGTAATAAAATATTAAAAATACAAAACTTGAAAATAATGTTGTATGCACACGAAATATTAAAATATAAATAATTATAATATATAAATATAAATATATAAATATATGTATGCATATGGCGGTATGAAGAGGAAAAAAAAAACGCTATAAAAGGGAGAAAAGAAGATGCTAGAAGACACGAGATCAAGTGAGAAGGAAACAAAGGACATAAGAGAGAATAGAGGACATTAAGAGAGACAAGAGGAGAGAAAACATGCAGGGGAGAGGAGAGAAAAGAAAGGGAGAAAGAGAAGTAGGCCAGCTCCAGCGGAGGGGAAAAGCAAGGAAGGAGAGGAAGATGAACGATCGAAGATTTGGCATGAAGACGGCGAGGAAAAAATGTAAATAGAGGAAAAGGAAACAGGGAAGAAAAGTGGAATTTTGAACAACACATACGACTTCCGATTCTCGATTCGTAACCACCAGCATGTCCCTTGGGGTGAGTACAACTCAATAAGACTAAGTTTATGCAAAATGGAGATATTTTTTGTATTCTAGGAATAATCATTAAAAATAATATTTAGCCTAGAAAATTGATGAAATAGGTAGAAGCATGCTAGATATGATGATCTAAATTATGAATAGAGTATAATGATGTATTTTCTTGAATTCTTAGGTGAAGAAAAATTATCCCCTAAATATACCCGCAGACTACTACAAATAGCTATGAAAATGAGACCTAGGTGAGTAGGAAACTCCATGATGTACTACAATGATATGTTGTGTTCGATATGGATGTGTATAAGTGGATGTACATATATGTGTATGACTATGCGTACTTTCGGGTGTGGAAGTACATGTTGTATGTGTGTGTATGTGTTCATACATACGTGTGTATATGTATGCATACGCATGAGATATAAATATGTATAAAAGTGCATGGGAGTAAGTATCTATTTATAGTTCTTTATAAATAAGGTCAACATGAGTGTCAGCATTGCCATGCTCAAGGTCGTGCTAACTTCGAAACACATTATTATCAATGCCCAGTTTAGAATAGGCCCTAGCATAGGCATGCTCGGGGCAGAGTTGAACTTTTTCTTGCTCTGACTCAGCACTGGCTTCAGCACAGGTTGTGTTGAAGGTTGTGCTAAACTGAAATTTTAACTTTCTTTATTTTTCACCAAATTTCACCTCGTCTTTTGTTCATAACATCCTTAAACCTTTCTTTTGTCTCCGTTGAACCTGAAATTAAAGTTTAATTCTATAAATACCCTCTTCTCCAACCAATATTGGCTTCAGTACAAGCTATGTTGAAGGTTGTGCTAAACTGAAATTCCAACTTTCTTCATTTCTCACCAAATATCATCTCGTCTTTTGCTCATATCATCCTTAAACCTTTCTTTTATTTCCACTGAAATATGAAATTAGAATTTAATTCTAAATACCCTCTTCTTCAACCAACACTGGTTTCTGACACTTATCATATGTATTTATAGTGATTGATATGTTTGTATATGTGTATTTATATATTAAAGGTGTGCATATGTACTTGTGTATGTACGTGTAAATGTATATGTATGTGCATGGTTATAAGTGTGTTTGTGTATGGGGGATACGTTGTATATGTATGTACACGTTCATGCATACATATGTATGTGTATCGATATATATATATGTACTGATGGAAAAGAGTATGTGTTGGAAAATGTGAAAGATGTGGGTATTGGATTCATATATGAGATGCGTGTATATGCAAATTGATTGTGAGATTTGGATTGACATTTTTTCTTATGCTTGTTATGGAATGGTCAATGGAATTGCTTTATTTTCTTATGTGGATTAGTTGTTATTATATATTAATTGATTACCTTAAATGGAATAATTAAAGGTTGTGATTTAATTAAAATGAGACATGCATTAAATGAGACATTGCATAAATTTAAAGGCCATCACTGTCATAGGGCATTCGGAAGTAATTGTGATATTACTGAACAGTCTTGAGAGAACTACTAGATTAGGGGATTGTCCGTGCCTTGCCGGTTCCTAGTTCGGAGTGTCTTTAAGGGTGTTGCTCCGACTGATGCAAATGCACGGAGCGTCCGGTGTTAAAATGAATATATTGTGAATATCAAAGTGATGAGGAATTAAATCGAGTTGTGAGACCTGGGTACTGATGGTAGCTTCGGAATTCCTAACCTAAGGTCAAGGGGGGAGTAAACCTTAGACTTCACGTTGGTTACCAGAAGACTATGTGAACTATTGTATTCATTTGACTGCTCATGCATAGCATATGGTTGATAACTTGATTGAATTGCTTGTACATGTGTAGCATTGAAAGTATTGCACTCTCATTCATTGAGCAATAGTGTGTTCACCCCTCCATAGATTGTTTTGCAGGTAAAAGTCATGAAAGCTTAGGATAAGAAGAGGAGTGAAATGCCGAGTGTTTTTGGAAGCCCAAAACGATAAAGTAAGAAATTGATTGATAGGCTTTATAAATAAAATGTTATCTTAAGGCCCTGATGTAAGGTTTTATTCCATTTTACTAGTTAGTAGGGGATACCGACTCTCTGCAATCATAGTTGACCGTATGGCACGAAATCTAGAGTTATATTTTATTATATAATTATATGTAATATGACTAGTTATAAATGTAATCAACTAGTTAGAGTCTTACGATCTCTGACTCGTAAGACGGTTATCATGTAACGGGTACACACGTGCCATGATGATTTTAGTGGAAACTTCTAGGCCCTCTTTCGAAGCGTGATAGTTTAAATTGGGAAATTCAAAGTGTAGTAGAGTTACGACACTATGTGGCATTGGAGGATATGGTTCACATGGCCATCAAGATTGAGAACCAATTCTAAAGAAAGGGCAATAGCACTACCCAATTAACACCTAGTTTAAGTTCCTCTATTTAGAAGACAAATCTATGGGAGAGGAAAGAGATGTCATCCAACACCAATTCTAAGTTAGAACAAAAACAAAAGGTAGCCAGCTACATATACCAAAGTAAATCTGATTCTTCAGATACTCAACATCATGATATTAAGTGTTTTAAATGTTAAAGCGAGGGCTACATAGAAAGTCAATGTCCAAATAAAAAAAAATTATGATAATACGGGATAATGGTGAGATCGAAAGGGATGATGAGTTAGATCATGATTCTATGCCATCATTAGAGGATGCAGATGATGAGCAATACACAATCTAAGGAGAATTATTGGTAGTAAGGAGGGCTTTAAGCACACAAGCTAAGGAAGATGATCAAGTGCAATGAAAGAACATCTTTCACACTAGGTTCCATGACCAAAACAAGGTATGTATTGTAATCACTGACGATGGGAGTTGTACTAATGTTACTAACACAACCATGGTAGAGAAATTGGGGTTTCCAACATGTAAATATCCTCAACTTTATAAATTACAGTAGTTGAGTGGTAATGGTGTGATGAGGGTGAATAAGTAGGTGTTAATTTCTTTTTGCATTGGAAAATATGAAGATGAGGTCTTGTTTGATGTAGTTCTGATGCAACTAGGATACTTGTTATTAGGTAGACCGTAGCAATTTGATCAAAGGGTCAAGCAAGATGGTTTCACCAACAAGTACTCATTTGTGCATAACCAAAGGATAGTCACTCTTGTTCCTTTGACACCAAGTCAAGTGTATGAAGATCAAGTGAGGTTACGAAAAGAGAATGAGCAAAGAAAAGAGAGTAATAAAAAGAAAGTGTGACAAAAAGAGAGTGATGAAAGCTCGAGAGACAAGAAATGAGAATTTAAGAATAGTGAGAGAGAAAATGTGATGGCAGAAGTGAGTGATAAAAGAGAAGTAGAGAGAAGAAAAAAAATTTATGCTAAGGTGAGTGAGATTAAGAGAGCACTGATCTTAAAGAGGCCTATGGTTGTACTTTTGTACAAAGAGGTATTTTTTAACAATAACTAACTTGATGCTTCTTTGCTTAGTTCTGTTGTCTCACTTTTGCAAGAATTTGAAGATGTCTTTTTTGAGGAAAACCTAACAAGATTACCTCTTATCGGAAGGATTGAACATCAAATTGATTTTGTACTTAGCATAACCATTCCAAACTGACCTACTTATAGGAGTAATTCTAAGGAGATGAAGGAACTCAAAAAGCAGGTTATTAAATTAATGAAGAAGGGGTACATGAGGGAAAGCATGAGTCCATGCTCCGTTTCAGTAATTTTGGTTTCTAAGAAGGATGGGTTGTAGAGAATGTGTGTTGATTGTTGAGTCATCAATAACATAATGGTAAAGTATCGTCATCTCATTCCTTGCTTAGATGATATGCTTGATGAGTTGCATAGGTCTTGTATTTTTTTCCAAAATTGCTTTGAAAAGTAGGTATCACAAAATTAGAATGAAAGAAAGGGATGAATTGAAAATTGCATTTAAAACAAAATATGGCCCATATAAATGGTTAGTTATGCCCTTTGGATTAACCAATGCTCCCAGTACTTTTATGAGATAAATAAACCATGCTTTACATTCTTTTATTGGGAAATTTGTTATTGTCTATTTTGATGATATTTTTATTTATAACATGAACATGGATGACCATCTAACTCATTTGAAGTCTATGTTGAAGGTACTTCGAAAAGTGAGATTGTTTGCTAACCTCAAGAAGTGCACATTTTACGTTAACAAGCTTGTGTTTCTTGGTTTTGTTGTAAGTTCACAAGGAATACAGGTTGATGAGGACAAGATTTGTGCAATTAAAGAATGGCCAAATCCAATATGTGTAAGTCATGTTAGAAGTTTTCATGGACTTGCTAGTTTTTATCAACGATTTATGAAGGATTTTAGCAGTATTTCATCTGAATTTTTGTTTAGGTATGAAATTATAACTCTTACTTGCTTAGTGACATAAGCTAATTCCTCATTATCCATCCATTGATTGTAATATGGTTGTGAATGAGTTGTAGTGGGTAACTTTAACTTCTCCACCATAGTCTTAGCAACAATGTTAGCACAACAACTATGTTTTATTATGATAAGACAAACCACATTGTTAACATAGCATTTGGTATGAAATAAGCTCTACTCATCTCCATTAGAAGGATTAGCAAATACATTAAACCATATCACTTTAGGCATTGATAAACTACTTCTCCAATCACTTACTAACTCATAACCCATATTAAAAATTTAAAATAGTAATTTTTTAAAATTCTTTTTTCATGGAAAACAAAAATCAACAAATTACAACTAATGCCACCATGTCACCTGCAATGGTTATATCAATTTCTCTAAATTAGGCCACCAATATACGTTTATCTCAACCAATAACATAAACCATTTGCAAATTTGAAATTTCTAAGATCTAAAACAAATATTTATCAATAATGCTATCACCTTATGTTTAAATCTATAAGAACACCATGTAGTAACCTCCAAGTAAACTTAAGGTTAAGCCTAATTAATCTTATGCTCTGATACCAACATGATATAATTAAATTTCTAAAGGAAATCTACTCAAATATAAGTTTGAATAAATCAATGTATAAGGTTTATAATTATGAATATTTATGTGTTTTTTCGTTTAATAAATGATGAAAATCTAAAGGGGATATAAATAAGTAATTTGATTGATAAGTCTATGATGACACAATTAAATTAACTGAACTTGGGCTTGTTTGATTCAAATTGATATTTAAAGAAGTCACAAATTAAATCAAATAAGAAAGGATTTTCAATCGCCACGATTGTTATGGACAATTGATAAGATCAAGAAAAGAGAAGAACAAAGTTTCTCCTGGGTTTCATTCATGAGTTATTATAAAAATAACTAAAAAATAGTGTCTTACAATGCATTTATACTAAAATCTTAACAATCTTAGGGACATAAGTATAATGAAACAAAAATAGGACTCTATCAATAATGATTAATACTTTTAATTATACGTTACTTCCATACTAGCTAATTGCCTCTAATTGCTAATGAAATATTACTAAATAATAAAATAACCTACAAACTAATAAAATAATATAGTAAAATAAAAATGCCGAAAAGTCTAAAATATTGAAAAAATAATAAATCTTCATAGCAAAGCTCTATGCATAAATTTTCTAAAGCATTACGAAATCTTAAGCTTAGCTTAACCCAAGTCTAAAATGAACTTGGACTCTATCAAAAATGATCTATCCATCATCATAAAATGATCTAATAGTCTTCATTAACATCTCATTAGGTCCACTTATCTTAGATTTATCTAAAAATAGAGATCACAAGCTTAAAATCTCTATATAAGAGTCAGCTCCTATTCAATTGAAACATTTGAAGCATTAGCAAGCTTTTGTATAGGTTGACACCTAGAGGAAACTCCTAGTATCAAAACATCTACCACAATATATTTAAGCAAATCCAAGTGGAGATGAAAACACCACATCTATGTCTTTTTGTAAGATAATGTCTCTACTAATGTTTCACTTAGGATGCATGACACACTGAAGAACACTTGAGCTCTCATTTTAATGCCTTCATATAATGCTCAACCTAGAGTATCGATTGCCATTGCTATTAGCATTAATGTGCTACCTGATAGTGCTTTGCTTTAACTAAGACTATAGGATACTAGAACCATGTGGATTGCTATTCTACTAGAAGACATCTAATACAAGTAAATTTTGCCAAGTCCCTGTAGAAGATAAAGTAGTATAATAGGAGGAGAAATTGCAATAATAGAGTGTAACCATTATTGCCCTTAACTTTAAACATTTGTTGTAGTAGAGAAGATAAAGGCCTTCTTTATGGGTCTCTTTCTTATATGTGAAATGTCTATGAGTAGATTTGTTGAATTCATATAAAGCACCAAGATGCACATCAAGAGGATGATGTCATGCCTTAAGGGATACTCTAACTACATCAATCTACCATATACCATATTGAAGCAAATGACAGATACAATTTATTTCTTCAAATGCTTCAATATAGTATGTCACGTGTTGTTATTCTAGGTTCCATCACTAATTATAATAATTCAAACTAGCATAAATGTTGGATTTAATCATTAATCACTATAAATTCACTAACAAAATGACTACATAACCAATTAAATAAGTCTAAATAACATGTAATTATTACAATAATCAAAATTCTAGAAGTATTTCTAGTATAAATTGCAAGTATCATTTCTTCGTTCCCTCATTCCTGTACTTGGCTTTTGAACTTGCAATTTCACACCATTAGCATGAATTTACTAGGGTAAACTCAAAATGACTCTTGTAAAAATGAAAAAACTATAGGAGTGTAACAAAATTCACCATAGTGAAATAATGCCTCATACCAGCTTTCATGTAAATCAAATAAGTTATCAATTATATGTAATGCATGATTTTAACCAAATGACTACAACATCACATATGGTTTTCCAGTAACCAACATGACAGCTAAGGTAGTTAGCTGTCCTGTGGCCTTAGGTTATGGATTCTAATAGTTTCATCAATGTCCATGCATTCCTAATTTACATAAATTTCATTCAGCATGACCTCCTTTACTACTCAATGTAAGAAGAGATAAATTCCTACCTATAAATATAGCACCACAGAAGAAGGATAGCTAAGAGAATGAAATGAAGTGTTCTCCCTTGCTACTATACCTCTAAATGATTGCAAGTGTTAAACTGTAAAATGAACTTGGACTCTATCAAAAGCACAACAATTCTCAAATCATCTAGTTTGGAGGTGATAAAGTAGGACCTAAACTTAAGCCACCATTTCATTTACCATGTAACATTAACGGATGTATTTTATTATTCAAAGTATGAAATGCATGTGTTGTTTTTAGTTAAGCTTCGATATTGTTATAGTATATTCTTTTAGGTGATCACTCAAATTCATCAAACATTCAACAACTTTCCACTACACAATGCAACACACCATAGGGCTTTATTATATTAAATCATCTTCTCCATCAATTTGCAAAACAAGTAAAACACATGCATTCCCCTCAAAAATCCCACATATCCAATTCATTTTATAGATTAAAGTGCAATTAAATTTCCAAAACTTCATAATTGTACTATTGCTACTCAACTAGCTTCTAAGCATAGGTTCACATATAGTATGAAACCCATATAGTAGTGAAATTTTGTTATTTTAACCAAGTTTTTATCTTTTAAAATAAATTAAACTCTGAGGAGCTTTTTTCAAGATAAACTAATAACTCTTCTTTTGAAATTGGCATCTTTTTACAAACTAAGGGGTTGTGTATTGTTAAGGGAAAGTTGTGAAGAGTTAGACTCGCATAAAAAAGGAATAGGTTGCTTGAAATGCATTGTTAAGTAATGATAATGTTGATGTGATAAAATAAAGCATATTTGATTCTAAGTAAGTATCAAGATGTTTTTAGGTGATCATTTATTAGAATTGGACAAAAAAAAATGACCAAACTAAATCAAAAATATGTTTTTTTTTTTTTTTGCAATTTGGTTTGAAAATTTTTAAATCCTAACCAAATAAAAAATTTATGATTAGTTTGGAGGGGTAATCCAAACTAAAACATAAAACTATATCAAACAATTTTAAAAGAATATAAAGATATTTTACATGTAACTAAAAAAATTCCTTTATCGTAACACTATATTTAAAAGAATTTTTAGTTTATATTATTAAAAAGTATATTTACTTAAATTTTACAACCATAATTTAGTAATTATATATAGGTTCACTCAAAATTTATGCTATATGCTAGTTTGAAGAATAAATTAATTGTATTACGTATTTATAATATTTTAATTGCTTAAATATTAACTTTATCGATTTCTCATGATATTAATATATTTATTATTAAATAAATTTATTACTACTTATATAAGGCTACATTTTTTGTAAATATACTTTTTAATAAATAAAATATGATTTAATTCATAAACTAAATTGATTTCTTTTAGTGTTAAATGATTAAAAAAAAGTTCAAAAAAGTATGGCCATAGTAAAGGTTGCCGAAAGAATTTTTATTTTATTTTATCAATTTTGATATTTTATTGAGATTTAATATCATGGCATTTGAATGATGCATTAACGAATCAAAGGTGATATAAATAAAACTCATTTCAAATTTCGTGACTACTACTATCAAAATAAGCACTTCGTTTAAATGTGACATCGCAACATTTTGATGAAGTATTACTCATGAGAGCTTATCTTGCAGGGAAATGAGCTCAAGAAAAAAATCAGCCGAGGTGGGATCGTTTGCACGAAACAGCCATTACTGTTTCTCTGCCACATCAAATGTGGACAACGATGAACTTGATTTACGAAGGCTAAAAATACGACCGGCCGGTTATAGCTATCCAACTTGCCTTTCAGCCATTTACTATCATTGTACTCCTTTAAAAATGGGCGGCAACTTTTTGGTGAGAGAAACTGTACTGCTCATAAATTTCTTCAATGTACACCACAACTTACGTAATCGGGTGATTTAATCGCTCCTTGGTGGCACTTATTTAGATTTTAGGTTATACATGGAATTTCCATTTTCTCTAAGTTAAAATATTCTCATCGTGATAATTGTTTATAGTAGATATTAAACTTATACTTACTTCATCAGCATAGAGCAATGGTTTTTTACTATTACTCTTTATCTTGATACACATTCTGTTTTCTCGTTATGACATTAAAAACCAAAATGAGGTAATCTTAAATTTTATAACCATTATTTTTCGATGAACTCAGGTTTAGGTTAAACGCAAAACATAGTAAGTCTGGGAACAGAATTAATGTCGGAGGGTGTCACAGCTCTTGCGAGCTACAGCACAAACATTGATTTAAAGCTAATACAGAGGTGACGCCCATAGCACTCTATTGGGATTGGAGGAAGAAAAGGATAGGGAATCAATTAGGAAGAAAGATTTCTTGTTCCCTTATTTTAAAAATGTAAGGGAAAACGAAATATAAGAGAATTTTTTCTTTTAAGCCCAACAAAATAACTCAAACACCCCTTTTACGTACAATACATTTAAAAATTTTAAGAACCCTTTTTGTGTTTTAATAAGTTTTAAAAATATATTATTTTATTTCTTAAAGAGATTGTATGGCGTTTTTTTTTTTTCAGTTGGTTTATAAATTTTCCGAATTAAATTGGGAAAAAGAAATCATATTTTTGGTTTATTTTGTGGTATGGTCTGGTTTTTTAACCCACCCATAACCGCCGGAAAGGAATTTGATCTCATCAAACAAATTAGAGCTACTGGGGAAATGGCAGGTGTAGCTCATTAAAAACAAGTGTTGAAAATAGATCAATAACTTACTTGGTCCTTCTCGTTCTTGAACTTCTTGAAAATATATATATATAGAACTTTGGATTGCCAATATACCCATTATTAAACCTTAAACTCATTTTAAATCAAATTATAAGTCCTTAAATTTATGCAACAACGAAATCAAATACTTACCAATCAAGGTTTTTCCCAAAAGCCAAATCATTATCATTACTCCATCCTCCAGTAAGATGGAGAAACTCTAGCTATTTCGTCCAATTATCGTGTTGGAGGCGTTAAAGGTCGTAAAACTCTATGAAAATTGCAAAACAACTTCACTTACCTTCAATCCTCTCTTCCGTTTTGTGCAGTAGGGGGAGAAAACCATTGAGGGGTTTGGGTAAGAAAAAAAAAAAAAGGGAACGAAAATAATCGGGGACATTCTAAAATTTTGGGTTTTTTAAAAAAAAAAAAAATTATACAAATATTAAAAGCTTTAAAAATTTTTCTAAAAATGGGTTTTTTTTAAATCTTTGATGGGGGAATGCGACTAGCGAAAACAATTTTACCCCTTTCATTTACACTTTGTTTTGGGAACGCGTGGACTAAGCATTTTGCTTGAAGGCACAGATAAGGTTCACACCTTCAGTGCATGGATGAGCTCTAAAATTCGATATAAATTACCCCCAAAATTTTTTTTTTCTTACGTTGAAAATGAAAAACTTCCCAAACCTAAAAAATTTAAAATTAAAAAAACAAAAGTGAAAACCCAAAAAAAATTTTCTGTAATTAAATTATAGAGTATAACATGCAAATATACAAGGCTTTGGGAAAATTTTTTTTTTTCCACTGACATTTTCTATTTTAAAAAATGAATCCTTCATGCAAATTTTGTTATCTTTAAATTTCCTTTTCCCAATGTTCTTTGTCTTGGGAAAAAAAATTTTCTAATTTTGTTAATTCATTTTTTTTATACAAGTTTAGTTGTTAAATTTACATATATCGAAAATTCTAAAAGATTTTTTTCAACTTTTTGACAAGGCAAGATTTCGATACATTTTTCGAGAAAAAAAATTTTTTTTGGGTTTATTAATAAGTTTGTATTATTATTTAAAAATTTAAAATGAAATTACATGTATAGTAAAATTTTATTGAAATAGAAAGAGTTAGTAATTAATTGTTAATTAGTTTTTAATTGGGTTGTTAATATTTCTTTAAATTTAATATTAGTAAATAAAATTACTTAAAAATTTAGTATTTTTTCCGAAAATTT
The DNA here is from genome assembly GCA_037954665.1 of Laguncularia racemosa. Classification (NCBI taxonomy): domain Eukaryota; kingdom Viridiplantae; phylum Streptophyta; class Magnoliopsida; order Myrtales; family Combretaceae; genus Laguncularia; species Laguncularia racemosa. The sequence goes on along the minus strand of JBBMOL010001753.1, from coordinate 1,703 downwards.
AAAAAAATCATATTATGTAGTTATGAAAATCATTAAAAAATTAATTATTAATATGAAAAAATTAGTCTTTTAGTGATTATTTAATCATTACAAAAATAATTGGGAAAAAAAACCTTTTGTTTTGTTTATAATGAATTTGATTGGTTTATTAAAATTTTATTTTGAAAAAGTAGTTGATAAAAAAAAGTTTTTCTTAAATAACCATTAATTAATAGAAATTGGTAAATTAATATGTCATTAAAATTTTTTATTTGAAAATTAAATGCTGAAAAATTTGTGTTACTTGTAAATGTAAAAATTTTTTATGTTTTTTGGGATATGCATTTGCCCAAAAAAAGGTATTGTTAATTAACCATTATTAAGAAAAATTAAATATTGATATGCAATTAATTAAAAGATAGAAAAATTTAAATTTGTGAAAAATTATGTGTTAAAAGTAAATGTAATTGTTTATGTTTGTGGTTTTTTGTGAAAAATAGTTCAAAAGTTAAGTTATTATTAATTAACTATGAAGTTTTTAATATGTCATTAATTAATTATTTTGAAAATTAAATGTCAAAGACTATTGGGTTGCTTGTAAATGTAAAAAATATGTGTGTTTTGGAAAAAATCATTTGCAAAATGAGATTGTTGTTAAATTTCATATTAATGTATAATTAATTAATTGATAGAAAATTAATTAGCAAAAAATTAGGTGTTAATTGTAAATGTTTAAACTGTTTTTGTTCGGTTTTGGTCTGTGTTTAAAGTAATTTTCCCAAAAAATAAGTTTTTATTAATTAACCCTGATTAGTCGTTAAAAATATCATTTGTTAATTTTTAGGAAAAAATTAAAAAAACTAAAGACCTTTGTGTTGCTTTTTACATGGGCTAGATTTGGTTTTTTTGGTACAATTTATGTGATTATTTTTAATTTTGTTACTATAATAAAAAGGGGGCCTGAACCGTTTGGGATTGGGCAGGTAAGCAAAGGGTTTTAAAATTTTCAATTAAATTCATGTTCGTTAGAATAGTATAATTTATTTAAATTGTTATGATTATAAGATTAATCAACCCTCACCCCTTCACAACCCTGAGTTGTCATCCATCGCGGGTGAACGTGCTATCCCCATTAATCCCCCAAAACCCAGCCATTTCCTACAAAATGGTGGGATTTTTGGGTGGGAAGCTTTTTGCCATTTTATTGTGTGGATTTGGGACAAGTTACTGCATTAGTTGAGCGGGTGGGGCTAGAGATACACATTTCACATGCCCAAAAGGGGAGTTTACAGTAACCTTGTAAGATGTAGAGGTGCAATTAGGCCTCCCCATCAACAATTTATGCAAATTTCAAAGAGTAGCTTCCTAGAAAATTTGGGGTTAAATATGTCATCAATTGTTAGGGGTGAGACCAGGTCTATCGCTAGGGGGAAAAGGGGCATTAGTATGACGTAGCTACGTGTATGTTCTCGATTGTCCCATAAACACCGATGTAGAGCGAAAAACCCTTGCTTTATACGTGCGTATATATTGCAGTGTAAAGGGTTTATCTTCAAAAATAAATCTAGCTCCTTATGCACGCAATGTTTCTACCTTTAGTTGAGCATTTTCCCAAAAAATTTTTTTGGACATATGTTGGGGGGCTCGTATTTGGCGTGGTTTTGTTACCAACTTTGGTTGTGCCATCGCCCCCGACACATAAGATTGGAGGGGGTTTTCCCTTT
>JBBMOL010001752.1:0-32937 GCA_037954665.1 Laguncularia racemosa | reverse complement strand
ATTAAGAGATTGTAGGAGTGGAAGAAATCAACTGTTGCTTATCAGGTACGTATATACTATGGTTGTTGCTTGTAGTGTTAGGTTAGAAATGTATGTGAACTAAATAATATTAAAATGAATTTAATTGGTTGTGCATGTGATTGTGCTTGGCAGCGTTCGAAAAACCAAATGAGGGTCAATGTTCTTTAGGTGGCACCCCTATGATCGGTATGTGACGTCTGTAGTGGAGTCATGTACCGAAATGATCGGTTAGATTTAGGATTATCTAGTAGGGAAAGGGGACTCATGTATGTGATGTGAAGGATTCATGTGTGTGATGTGAAAGAATTTAGAGACTCATGGATAGTGGAGCGTATCCATATTGCATATGTATTATCTATCTATGGAATAAACTTATGGACAAAGGGAAGTCCCCTTTATCGTGTATAATATATGTGTGTGTGTGTGTGTGTGTGGAAGGATTGCATGATGATTATGATGATAAGAATTGTGTGTTGGACTAAATGATGTGTGTCGAGTCTAATTTTTGAATTCCCATTCCTAATCCGATCTAGATTAGACCATATGCTCATCTAATGTAGATTCTCGACTTGAGTTAGGAATTTCGTTCGATTTTTGGAGTCGCCACCCAACTGTTGTTGGGAAAATTGAATTAAGACTAAAGGAGCGGATTAGTCTTAATTTTGGACCACTAGTCGTCGTGATTTCCTCTTTTCGTTTTTGTGAAAAGAAGAAAAGGGAAAACCAGAGTTTCTAAGTCCGGGGCTAACCTATTTTAAAACCTTTACGGTTACCACCTAATCTCCTAAAATTGTTCATCTTTAGAAATGTGTTTTATTGTGTTTCTGTTACTTTTTATTATGTTCTTGAATTATTTCAAAAAAATGATTTTTTTATTCATTTTTTTGGGTTACCCGAAAAGGTGCCTACGTACCTGCTACTCAGGATCAACAACTCGTAGGGTTTGCTTTTCTGAAAACTTTAAGTTGGTTTGTGAATTTTAATTTATGAAACCTCTTTTAGTTTTATGTTTTTATCATTTTTGGGATTTTTTTTTTAAAAAATTCTAAGCCTAAGCTTTAATCTGATTTGAAAATGATTTTTTAGGGAAAAAACATCAATTTTGGATTTATTTGAAGAAAAGGATTTTTCTAAGTGCTAAAACCATTTTTATGATTCTTTTATAATTTTGAATTTTTAATGATTTTTTACGATTTTTTTTGTTATTTTTGTGATTTTGAGAATTTTGTGGATTTTTGTGATTTTTTAGGAATTTTTGTTGATTTTCGTGATTTTTGGGGAAATTTTTTTGATTTTTTGGATTTTTTGGGAATTTTTGTGTTATTATCTATCCCATTTTGACATCTAAAATTTTATTATTATTTTCCTAATGTTTTTTATTATTTTTCTATATTTTTTTATTTTTTTATTTTTTCTATTTATTATTATTATTATTATTATTTTTCTACATTATTAAATTCTAGAAAAATCTAATTTCTACATTTTCCTATTTATTAAAAATAAAACATAAACAAACAAATAAATAAAAAACTAAATAACAAATAATAAATTAATTAATTAATTCAGAATAAATAAATAAACAAAATTAATTAAATAAAAAAATCCGGAAAATCCGAACTTACCTGGACCCGGGTCAATGCGTGGGTTGGGTCCGGTCGGGTCGGGTCGATCGGACACGGCGATGGGGGAAGGCTCGTTCACGGCGTTCCGGTGGCCTTTTGCAGCGGGTGGGGTGTCGAATCCTAGCTTCTCGAGGTTGCTGAATCCAATGGTGGCGGTGGTTTGCTCCCAGAACGTCTCCTTGCGGTGGCTCTAGCTCCGGTCGGTGGTTTCGGCTTCAAGCTTCCCCGGCGTACTCCGATTCGCTCCTTTCTCTCTCTTTCTCTCACTTGTGATTCGTCTTCTGGTTTTCCTCCTGTCCTCCTCTATTTATAGGCACTTGAAACCGAGTTGGATAAGCTCGGATTTCCTCCGATTGAAGTGATCGGATTTTCGGTTAGAAAAACCAACTCCGATTTGTCCCAATCCCTCGATTTGTTGCGATTTGATTCTAATTAGATAATGTTTATCTTATTTATGTTGAAGATCTCTGGATTTGTGCAAAAAAATCGAATCGAAACGGCTGAAATTCGAATTTCCTCTTCCGCCCGGCGATCTCGGGCTCGAGGTAGACGATGATCACGCGCCCGGCGCGTGCGTTTCCTCTAGCCAATCGGTGCTCCCCACTTTGTCCTGGATAAGTGAAAAAATTGCAAAACGCGGAAACTGCTCCTCCCGCGATTCGAACCCCTGACCTCGCACCCGCATCGCGCCTTAGCCCATGGTCCGGACCAGCTGAGCTAGCCCACTTTCCTGATTTTTTAATTTCGCAAATTGCATATATGTAATGCGATTTTCCTATTTTTTTGTATTTTTTGAAATTCCCAAATTTTGTAAAAATTGTTTATTATTATTATTGCTATTTCTAAAATCATTTTTCAAAATTGATGTGTTTTCCTATTTATTTTTATTTTTTAAAATATTTTTATTATTTTAGAAAAATTAGAGAAAAAAATGGAAAAATTAAAAATTTGATTTTTTTTTAGAATTATCGATTCCTAGGGCAAAAATGGGGTGTTTTACAATGTGAAAGATAATAAATTGTGTTTGGATATGACGTTGCATTTGCTTGTGTTGATGTTTTTGGCATTACATGCATGTGTGCATGTAGAGATCATTGCGCTAGGCCGTAGCTCACTCCTCGTAGGGCCATTTTTTAGTTGCAAAATATCACAGGAAAAGTTTTAAGATATGATGAGACCTTAATAGAGACGAATAAGAATATTGAGGAGAATGTAAAATATATTTACTATGATGAGCAGTAGACAGAAGAAGAGAAAAATGGATATTTGGTTTTTTTTGTTTAATGGATTTGATATTTTGTAGTATGTAAGTTGCAAAATGTTTCTATTTTTTAATAATTTGAGGAGATTATATTTTTTTTCTAGGGGTAGATGTTCTTCCTAATCTCTTGTATGTGGAGAATAAATTTATTAATGATTATAGATATTTAAATGTGGATGTTGAATTAGCAAATTTTGAGCCTTTGCGTGTCTTCACCTAGTGAGGACACATGGTGGGCTATATCATCTTGGGGTTTTGGGATGTTACAGCTTAAGTGGTTTTTAGGACTTAAGTATATTGATTTTTAGATTACCTAGGAATAAGATCTTTGAGGTAATGAAGCATGATGAGAGGGGTTTTGAATGGGACTAATGTTTTTTAAATATTTTATTCATTCTAGTTGTACTTATTATATTACCGATATAGTATGATATCCTGATACAATCTAATTCATTTTGTAGAATGGCTAGGAGAATCTTAAGACTAGGATTAACATCAGACCCCTGGAGATAAAAGCTTCTAATAAACTGGATGCTACCTAAGTCACCTCAGCATGGACTAGAGGAAATGAGGTAAATGCTACTTAGATGCTAGAGGCTATTAATACTTTTGTCGGAGTAGTGGCACAATAGCAATAGCAAATACAAGAATTGCAGTTGCTGAATGCAAGTAAGGGCAAATGATGTGGGAGATTGGAGAGAGGCCAGTTAGGCAAGTAAGTTTAGATTGTTTTATTAGAATTGTTAGAGAATTTAGGTCTAAAGGGTTTATGATCCACTAGATGTTGAGCAGTGGGTTGATGAGTTGGAGAAGACCTTTGAAGCAATAGGAATTTCCCGAAGAGAAGAAGGTGAAGTATGTTGTATATTTGTTGAGGGGCTTAGCTATTGAATAGTAGTTGAGTGTTTCCTAGACTTATTGTAGGACTAATCACTTAGGAAAGGGTTTTAAAAAATTTTGTTGACAATATTTCTAAATACAAGACAGAATGGGGGACTTTAAGTTCAAAAGGGAAAAAGGTTTTAGGATGAAAATGAGGGGAACAAAATTTCCCTAAAAAAATTTTCCTTCCCTTTGAAAATAAATTCAGGGTCATGGTTTGTTTTGGTTGAACCCTTTAAAATGAATGGGGCCATTAATTAAAAAACTATTTTGGGGTGTAAAAAAATTTAAAATTCTGAAAGAGCAAAAAAATAAAGATGAGGACTTGGGACAGGATTTTTGGGAAAGGCCTTTTGGGGAAAATTTCATCAAGAAAAGGGGAAGAAATTTCATACTTTAAAACAACCTGGGGTCTTACAACCTTTCCTCCAGGTTTTGGACCTCCTAATAAATAAAGGAACCAATGGGGATGTATGGCAAAAAGTTTGAATAATGTAAATGGCAAAAGGGTCTTTTTTCATGTGGAAAAAAGACATAGAAAAACCCTTATAAAAATTAATCCTTTCCATTTTTTTTACAAAAAAGGGGTCAAAAGGGTTTAAACTCCAAATAGAAGGAGAATGTACAGCTAGTACAAGTAGGGAGGAATTAGGTTGTGAATCATGGTGGAAGACCTCAGCAAGTAGGGCCAAAATAAAGAGCACCAACATGAGTTTTTTTAGTGCAGAGATAAGATACTCCAAACATAGAAACATTGATAGGTATGCTATTGGTACATTCTACTATAGCATACATTCTGTTTAATACTGGTGCATCACATTCGTGTGTGTTTGATGCATTTAGAAGTATACATAATATTTGTACTAAGGTGTTGGATTCTGTATTGAGTTTGAATACATTGATGGGTGTAGATAGAGGATTAAACAAAGTCTATAGAAGGGTTAGTATAGAAGTGTAGGGTAGAATATTAGTTGCACTGTTGTAGATCTCCTAGTTTTAGAAATGACAGACTTTAACGTGATACTGAGAATAGATTGGTTGATTAGACATCATGCAAACATTGATTGTCATAATATGACAATCCATTTCAGTACACTAGAAGGAGAACCATTTTATTTTCAGTTAGAAGCACATAGGCCAAAAGGGGTTACCAACGTATGAGCTATGGACTAAGAGCATACTGGCTTTAGTAACAGTTGAAGCTGATGACATGGTGAGAATTGATCAAGTACAAGTGGTGAAAAGTTTACTAATGTATTTCCTGAAGATCTGCCAATTTTACCCCTAGCAAGGGAGATCGAGTTTAGTATAGATGTTATGCTTGATATGACTCCCATATCTAAAACCTCGTACCATATAGCGCCTACCAAACTAATAGAACTCAAGAAACAAATACAAGAGTTGCTAGATAAGAAGTTCATCAAACCTAGTGTCTCACCTTAAGGTGCACTTGTGTTGTTTGTAAAGAAGAAGGATAATAATATATGGTTATGTATTGATTATAAGGAGTTGAATAGGGTCACCATCAAGAATAAATACACTCTCCCTAGAATTGACGACCTGTTTGATTAGTTGCAAGGGGCTCAAGTCTTCTCAAAAATCAACTTGAGATCTGGATATCATCAACTGAGAATCAAGGATGAATATATTCAAAAAAACACATTCAAAACTCGATACGGGAATTGTGAGTTCCAAGCAATGCCATTTGGACTCACAAATGCACCAACGACTTTCATGGACTTAATGAACCAAGTATTCATGGAGTATTTGGATAAATTTGTCAATGTTTTTATAGATAACATTCTAATATACTCTAGAAGTGAATGGGACCATGAATAACATTTAAGGATGGTATTAAATAGACTATAGGCAAAGAAGTTGTAGAATTTAAGAAGTGTGAGTTTTTGGTTAAACAGGTAACCTTTTTGGATGTGATCAGTAAAGAGGAATGTTTGTAGACTTGAAAAGATAAAGGTATGAAAGAATGGCCAACCAAAACAGTAAAGAATTAGAACTTCTTGGGGTAGTTAAGTATATTTGAAATTTGTTGAAGGATCTCAATTGGCAACCCTTCTAACTATTAACTTAAAAAGGGGTAAAGTTTGTATGGTAAAATGTGAAGCAAGCTTCATAGCACTAAGGAGGCTAAATTTCAACACTAGTCTAACATTCCATCGTGGTGAAGAATTTATGTAACATAAAGCGTCCATCAAGGGCTTAGTTGTATTGATGTAGAATAGAGGGTATAGCTATGATCAAGAATTAAACCCTAGAGAAAACTTTCCTAAATCTGATCTGAGTTTTGAGTTTCATTCTTGAAATCAAACTTTGGGGACATTTTTGTATGGGAAAAAGGAAGATTCAAACACAAGAGCCTCAAAATCTCTTTTCCCGAAAGAATTTAAAAATGAGGAAAGGTGGTTTGAACTAAACAAGGGTTAGATATTAATTTATACCATCTTGGGGAAAGGAAATGTGGTTGATGCACTAAATAGAAAGAGCATGGGAATTTGTCCCAAGGTTATTGGGAAACCCCAAGTTTTTGTTTGGGTATGGCTTTTCCCCTTTTTAGTTGGATGCCCAAATTTAGAGCAAAAATATTCCGATATTAAAAGATATATTGAGGGCATGTGATGGGGAAACTCGTGGGGGGGGCACAACAGCTTCCCGGGCCCAAAGGGGGCCCCCGGCCCGTGTATAATTTTACTGGGCCGTTTTATAAAATTACACGGGCACGGGCCCAACCCCCCCAGCGACACGCCGTGTGCCCCAAAGTAGGTTTTTCCTCACAGAGTCTTTTCCCGGGCCCCCTTAAAGGGCCCAGGGCCCTTTGTATAAAAAATGTGTATTTTGCTGTCTTTATCCACAGAACCCCACAGGGCCCTTAAAGGAAGGGGCCGTGTACTCGACCGTGTATTATGCTGTCGCATGCCCAGGGGGCATACACGGCCTAGAGGAAAGGCCGTGTTGGGGACCGTTTTTACTATGCTTTGTCCCCTTTGGCCCAGAAAAACTTACACGGTTTTAGGGGGCAGGGGGCCGTGTTTTAAAAACCGTGTACTATGTGTGTATTTTAATTTCTTTCCACGGGGTGGGCTTAGTTTTTTCCCCATTTTTAGATATTTTAGGGGGGCATAAAAATTTTCTTTTTTTGTCAGTTTAGGTTAGGTTACTTTTTATTTCATATTGGAATACCCCCTTTGAGAGAGATTTTTTCTCCAATTTCTGGGTTGTGCGAAAACCAGTTTTTCATCAAAGATCGTTTTTTTTTTGGGTTGTGTAAAACCCAAATTTCCAATTCGTATTCGTTTGGGTTTACGCTTTCCGCGCTGTTTTAAAGGTTGGTATCAGGCAAGGAAAATTTTCCCTTGCGGAGATGTCGGCTAACGGGGTGGTGTTTAATGGCGGTCGTATTTTTTGACGGTGTTCGAGGTACGAAAAATCCCAGTTACGGGCAAAACCCAAAACGGGGAAAGGGCGGTAGAGGAGAAACCCTGGATCAGAAAAAAACCGACGAGGGGGGAACAGCGTTTTTTGAGGGGCCCCGATCTATCGATCCAAAACCCAAAGGTAGCAGGGGAGATTATTGGAGACGACCGGGAAAACGAAACCAAGGAGCAGTTCTGTTATTATGATATGGATGTTTAAGAAAGGGGGATTTTTAATAATCTGGGCCCAGGGGAAGAGGCCATGGTAACCTAAGACGGTACAAAAAAATGTGCTACAGGTATAAAGATGAAATCTTTTTTCAATTTTTAAAAAGGTTTTTATTTGGGGGGTTTGATGGTTTTCCGGGGAGTTTGAAAGAGTTTTGGGGTTTTGGGGAGAGGAAAAATTTGAAAGGGTTCTTTGGGGCCATTTGAGGGGTTTTAAGGGAATGGGGGATAGAGTTAGTGGAAGAGGGCGTTTGTAGGGTGATGCATTTTTATTGGTGGGGAACGGAAATTCAGGGAAATTTGGGCACCCCTTTAGGGTAAGGGTCCGGTTTAAGACTTGGTTTATGTTTTCAATATTTTCTAGAAAAAAAAGTTCTTTTCCCCCTTTATTTCGGGGCGAAAAACCCCCCCTTTAAGAAACTCCATAAAAAACCCAAGCCAGTAAATTTTTTAAATTCCCCGGGAAAGGGTTTTTTTGAGGAGATGGTCAAAAAAAGAGGACAACTCGGACCCCTTAAAGGGTCATAGTACCTTGAAATTTTTGATAGTAGGGGCAGTGGAAAAAAAAAAAATTGGGAAAATACAGAGAAAGAAGCTCATAACATTTCAGTTATGCATTTGAGAGTGGCACAAATACTTTGGACACTACTGAGGCTTATCTAATTCCAACGAAGAAAGAAACTCAAGGAAAAACAGATCGTTATATTGGTAGCTGGTTAAAGTCTCAGCCACATGACAAGGCCATTGTGGTAACAAAAGTTTGTAGTTATTCAGAAAGGTCAAGCTATATTCGTGAAAATGCAAAGGTTTTACGGGTTGATGCTGCTAACATCAAAGAGAGTGTAGAAAAAAGCCTTAAGAGATTTAGCACTAACGACATTGATTTGCTGCAAATTCATTGGCCAGATCGCTATGTTCCACTGTTTGGTGAGTACTCATATGATTTCTCAAAGTGGCGGCCAAGTGTGCCTTTTGTTGAGCAGTTAAGGCCCTACAAGATGTTATCAATGAAGGAAAGGATCGCTACATTGGTGTTTCAAATGAGGCTTCATGTGGAGTAATGGAATTTGTTCAAGCTTCTAAAGTTGAAGGGGTTCCAAAGATTGTTAGCATACATAATAGCTATAGTTTGCCTGTTAGAACCCGATTTGAAGTGGATCTAGTTGAAGTACGCCACCCGAAAATTCGCAACATAGGCCTCCTTTGTTATTCTCCATTGGGTGGTAGATCATTGACTGGAAAGTATTTGGATATCAATTCTAATGTACCAATAAGAAGAGGTTGAACCTATTTTCTAGATACATGGAGAGGTACAACCGTTCCATCCATAGAACTATTGGAAGATCACCTTTTTCAGTGGCCTATACCAAGGCACCTTCTCACGCTCTGGACCTAGTTTCCTTACCCAAAGGTGAGGAGACCTACGTAGCAGCAAAGCACCTGGCGGAACAGTACCATACAGTGGCGTCGGAAATCAAAGAACAAATTGAGAAAGTGAATGAGCGATATAAGAAAGTCGCTGACAGACATAGGAAGAAGAAGTTATTCGACGTGGAAGACCTAGTGATGGTGTTCTTAAAGAAAGAGCGTTTCCCCGTGGGTACATATAGCGAGTGGCAGCGAAGAAGTATGGGCCCCATAAAAATAGTGGCCAAAATCAATGACAGCGCCTATATGGTTGGCCTTCTGGAAAGCATTAAAATCTCCGGACCTTCAACGTGGCGGATTTATCTCCATTTTACACGGATGACGCACCCCTTTATCCAGAAGCGAACTCGGGGTCGAGTTCTACCTTGGTGGGAGAGAATGATGCGGACATCGTGGAGGGCACAGCAGCTTATACGGCCCAAGGGCACGGCCGTGTATAATTTAACCCGGGCCGTGTATCACTTACACGGGCACAGGCACGCCCAGCGACACGACCGTGTGCTCCAGTAGGATTCTCACAGAGTCATACACGGCCTAAAGGTACGGCCGTGTATGAAACCGTGTACTATGCTCGTCATATACACAGAAGCCCACACGGCCTAAAGGAACGGCCGTGTACTCGACGTGTATTATGCTCGTCGCATGCTCAGAGACATACACGGCCTAGAGGCACGGCTGTGTATGAGACCGTGTACTATGCGTGTCGCATGCCCAGAAACATACACGGCTTAGAGGCACGACCGTGCATGAAACCGTGTACTATGTGTGTATTTTATTATTTCTTTCCACGTGTACACTTAGATTTTCCCCTTTTAGATATTTTACGGGGACATATAAATACTCTTTTGTCAGATAGGTTAGGTTACGTTTTATTATCATATTGGAATACACTTTGAGAGAGAGTTTTCTCCAATTTCCGGGTTGTGCGCAACCAGATTTACATAAAAGATCGTTTCTTTGTTGTGTGAAACCAATCCAATCTCGGATTCGTTTCGTTACGCTTTCCGCGCTGCGTCAGCATGTGTACTAGATCTTGGTGGGAATTGGGGAATTGGGATGAACACCTATCCTTAATATAGTTCACCTATAACAATAACTATTAAGCTACCGTCTAAATGGCACCTTATGAAGCATTATATGGAAGAAAAGTGTCGATCATCTTTGCCATAGGATGAGGTAGGTGAGAAACAGGTGTTAGGGCCTGATTTGGTATAAGATATAGTAGACAAAGTAAAATTGATCCGATAGAAGATGCAATCTGCCTAAAGTCATTAGAAATCATATGCTAAAAAAAGACATCACCCATTGGAGTTTAAAGTGGGAAACCATGTCTTGCTAAAAGTCTCATCTATAAAAGGAGTGGTAAGATTTGGGTTAAGGGGAAAACTAAACCCTAGATATGTAAGGCCTTTTGAAGTTTTGGAAAGAATTGGGCTAGTGACATGTAGATTGACGTTATTGCCAAATCTGGCTAGGGTACATAATGTATTCCATATCTCTATGTTATGGAAATATGTACCTAATTTAGACTAGATCATTGCATTAGAATCGTTACAAATGTAGCCAAACCTCACAATAGTGGAGAGGCCTATTAAGATTATTGACACTAAAGAGTAAATTATGAGAAGACAGATTATCAAATATGTTAAAGTGCAATTGAGCAACCAAACAAAAGGAGAGGTAACTTGGGAGTTGGAAAAAGAAATGAAAAAGAGATATCCCAAACTCTTCTACGATCCATGTAATTTTCAAGGACAAAAGTTTTTGTAAGGGGGGGAGAATGTAAATACCCTTATGCACACACACACACCACACACACATATTATTAAAATTTAACCAAAGATAGAGGGTAAATAACATAAAGAGATGGGGGGTAGTTTAGTCATTTCAGGGTCGAGGTATTTAAGCCCTCATTTAACCTAATGTTCCTTCTTTTTCACTTCCGTACAGTTGCAATTATAGAAACCTCTTATAGACTCACAAAACGACCTAATGAGAATCTAATGGGAGAGCAATAGAAAATTAGCCTTTTTTTGTTAGATAAGGGTTTTATTCATTACAATATATGATTGGGATTATAGAGTCATTAATCTAAGACAATCTCATGGCATGTGTATAGAATTTAGGACAAAGAGCAAGACAAAACAAGAAATTTGAGGATCTCAATAACAATTTGAAACAAGTAAGTACATAATTACTAGTAATATGTTAGAGTTAGCAAAGTTGTTGATCCATTAGACATACCTTCATAGAAATTAGGTCAAGGGAAAAATTGACGAAGTGGAAAAAGCGGAATTCGCAATGGAACAATTGACTATAGAAAGGTAGATGGTTACTAGACATGCCCATATACTTAGGCATGTCAAATTGCACAAATTCACAGGAAACATACACGACCATTGTACACGATCATGCACCTAACCATGCTAAAGTGCACGACCAAATACATGATTGTATTACTTAGGCTTGTTGATTAGACAAAATACTAAGAAGGGTACACGGCCACTAGCATGACCGTATTTTGCGCCTTGTTCCTCTACACAGCTATGTTGAATCGAGAAACTTACTATCCCATTCTATTTCATTCACTTGTACTCATAAGTGTAAGTAATTGTGAATGTGAATAGGTTTAAGGATTGAGAGATTGTAGAAGTGTGAAGAGATCAATTGTTACTTATCAAGTACGTGTATACTCTGTTTGTTGCTTATGTGTGTTAGGCTAGAGATGTATGTGAACTAAATAATATTGAAAATGAATATGACTGGTTGTGCATGTGATTGTGCTTGGCTGGGTCTGAGAAACCAAGTGAGGGTCGATGTTCTCGGAGTGGCACCTCAATGATAGGTATGTGACGTTATCTCTTGTGGAGTCGTGTATCGAATGATTTGAGTAGTTTTAAAGGATTATTTTTTAAGGAAAGACTCATTATGGATGTAAGGACCCCATTTTGGGGATGTGAAAAATTTATGGATCAGGGGAATGGGGGTACTCATTTTTTTATATTATTATTTTATTATGTTTAGACCCAGGGAAAAAGGGAAAAATTACCCTTTTTGTTATTTTTGGTGTGTTTTGGGAAGGGAAATTGCATGATGATTACAATGATGAGAATTGTGTGTTAGACTAAATGATGTGAAAGATAAAAAAATTTGTTTTGGATAGGGAATGTTCATTATGCTTTGTTAATGTTTTGGAAAATGCGTGTGGGGTTGTTTTAGGATATTTTTTTTTTGGGTTTTTGCTTAATATAAACTTAAGAGCCATTCTTTTCAAAAAATTAGGATTTTTTTTAAAAGAAAATTAAAGGGGGAATCAAACAAAATCGTTATTATGCGGGGCGTTTCCCAAAGGGCAACAAGGCCATATCAATGTCTTTTCTTGGAAAGAGAAGGAGAGAGAGAGAGAAGAGAAAAGAATGAATTATGTTTTTATGCACCGATTTTTGGGACGACTTTTTAAAGGGAAATCCAAAGAATTCCCTTACCCTTACTTTCAGGGCAAAATAACATAGTGGAAAGAAAGGTTTTAAATAGATGGTAAACCTTATAATTAAGAGAAGCAGCCGTTGTTTTCTTTTCTTTTCCTAAAGACTGCAAAATTTTGTGGGACTAGAAACTTTGTCTCCATGCCAATCTTTTTGCCCGAAAAGTGGATCATTTCTGTCTTTTTTTTTTTTCTCACACAACTCTCGTTCCCCCTCTTTTGGGCCCAGGGCCCAAAACATGTTCCCTAGTTTTTGAACTTAATGGACTACATCTGTAGTCATTCAACGTCTAATATCCTTTTTATTCATATTTGATATCGGAAAGGGTTTTTCTTTTATTTGCCCGCATATTTTTTTTGTTCAGAATGTAAAAATATAGCTTATGTCATGAAAAATAAAATTATTTTGTCAAATTTAACCCATTGAAGTGGGTGAAAACAATATTTTACCCAAAGTACCAAAAATTGAAAACCGAGTAAACATAAGCCAATGGGGGGGGGGGGGGGGTTTTTTTAAAGGATAAATACAAATCCCAAAACCAGAAGAATTAGAATAAAAGTAAAAATTTAAATAACTACAAAATACCAAAGTTTAAACAAAAATGCAGATTTAATGGATTTTGCGACACTAAAAAATTTTATCCTGCTGGTTGTTAGCCCCAATATTATGGTTTATATATTAACCCTACTCAAATACGGGACCCATGCCTTTCTGAACTATTTTTTTTTAAAAACCCTTTTCCCAAAAACAACCACAGCCCCGCAACTTGCCCGGCGGCAGACCATCCCCGCAGACGGCCCCCCCCAAAGTGGCACCGTCCTATGCAAAACCCCCTCCTTGGAGGCCCCTCTGCTCCCGCTTTTTTTTACAACAAACACCCCCGGATTTCACCATGACATCCATGCCCACCATCAACAAAGGCAACCCACCTTCATCACCACCAAGAGGGAAAAGCGAGCACTCGAAAAAACCCTTCCGATTAGCCCTAATCGGTAAATTCTCTAAGGGACAAACCGAAGAGGGAAACCCCTCTGAAGAAAGAATTCGACAGAAGGCTTCAAAGGAAGCTTTTTCCACGGAGCTATTGATTTCCGCCACATCCTCATCAACTTCGATCTTGAAGACGACTCCCCTGATGGGGTTTTTTTAGAGCCCAAAAGGACCATGGACCAACGTGATGAGGATCCTAAAATGGACGCCCCATTTTCCCTCCAGATAAGGAAGGGTTTTGGGATGGGCATTTGGGGGGCCCCCAACTTATGCATATAAAGAGAAATGAAAAACCCAAAAAACCCCCCCGCTTGACAAAATTTGGATGAGGAAATCCCACCACCAAAAAACCAGACCAACCCCCCCCAAACGAAGGGGGTCCCCTTTTGCCCAAAAACCCCTCGGCGCCCGCGAGGTATCGGGGGACCCCAAAACCCCTCCTTTTAAATGATCAATTTTCTTTTTTGGGAAATGTACTGGGATTGAAAAACAAAGTTTCCCAACGTGGTTTTTAAATTCTTAATACAATCTCATAGAAATCAAAATTGGGCCCTTCCGAACCAATGGCAAACACTGGTCCTCCAAGATGAAAAATAAATTCAACCTTTACAACTTCTTTCACCCAAACAAAAAAAATTTGGTTTCCTTATCTCCAATGAATACTCTGTGTTATCCTCAACTGATCACGGGGCAATTTTTTACCCCTGGAAGTTACCCACCATAAACCCTTCCCCCCAAAATTTTTGTTTCTGTGTCTTTCCCTCCTCCACAAAAAGGGGGCCCGCTTGAGTTTATGGTCGACAATCCCAAACACTCCCCCAGGCCCTCTAAAGGTATCCCATGGCAAATTTGGAGGAGATTTCAATGTCATCCGTTCAAAAAATGAATCAAAGGAACCCACTCCAACCGGGGGGCGATTTTGATTTCAACAATTGCTTTCCCAATGCAATCTCATTGGGCTTCCAATTGGGGGAACGGGTTCACGTGGAAAGGAGCGAGATCCAAGGAACGGTATTAAAAAACTCGACCGTTTGCTTTTTTCAACAAAATTGGATTCCTAAATTCGGGTTTAAAACCCCTTTCAACACTTGAATAGAGTTTTTTTAGACCATCCCCTACTTTTTCCCAATGCCAAAAAGAAGATATCTAAGCCAAGCCTTTTTTGATTCCAGAAGATGTGGCTCAAAAGGGAAAGGGAAAAATTTTCAAAATTCATTAAGGGAATTGGTTCACCCTACAGACTCTTATGGGGATGTTAGCTTTCTCACTTAAACTCCCGGGACTCAAGTTTAGGGTTAAGGATTGGAATAAAAACCCAAATTTTGGGGGGGGTTTTTTTAAAAAATTTAAGAAACCCGGGAAAACCCCAAACCTTTTAGTCTGAACGGTAGAAGCGACTGGGCCCGTAGAAGACAGACTAAACCCGGAAAAGGGCCAAAACCAACCTTTTTACCCTCGGGGGAAAACACGGA
The DNA here is from genome assembly GCA_037954665.1 of Laguncularia racemosa. Taxonomy (NCBI): domain Eukaryota; kingdom Viridiplantae; phylum Streptophyta; class Magnoliopsida; order Myrtales; family Combretaceae; genus Laguncularia; species Laguncularia racemosa. Next base: position 18,120 of record JBBMOL010001752.1, on the reverse strand, counting down.
CTAAATTTCAAAGAAACCAAAAATGAATGGTTCAAAGAGGGAGTGAAAATTCAACCTCTTTCATTCTTTTTTTGCCCAAACCCTAGGACCCCCAAAAAAATGATTCATAAAGCAGAAAAGGAAGAGGGTTGGATTTCAAACCCCTTTCTGAACTTTGAAGAAGGGAAACCATCCAAATTTTTCACTCACCTTTTTGGCAACAACCAGTTGATGAGAAACTGGAGCCCAGGAAAAGGGTGCTGCTAACATCCCCAACTTGATTACCCGAAGACAACAGGGCATTGCTGCGCCCCCTATGGGCCCCCGGGGCTAAAAAAGGTTTTGGATTAGATGGGCCGTTCACCCGGGGGGATGGGGTACGGAGGGGTTTTCTAACCCCTCCTGCTGGGGTATAATTGAACAAGATCTTTTTGTGCAATTCGGGAATTTTTTGGCTGGACTCCCAATTTTTCCCCGATCGGTAGGGAAGCATCTGGGTTGTCCTTTACCCAAAAAGGGAATCCACAAAATCATTTGGGATTACAGACCGATAAGCCTCTGCAATTTTTTGAACAAAATTTTCACAAAGGTTTAACCCAAAGGTTGAAGCTATTTTACCATCCATAATCTCACCCGGGGCAGTCAGCCCTTCCCAAAAGGTGGGGACATTTAAAAAAACATACTCCTTGCCAAAAAATTCGCCCAATTCCTAGATCATCCCTCAAAAAAGGCGGAAAACCCGATAATCAAGAGGTAATGAAAGCTTTTGATCGGGTTTCATTTGGGCCTTCCTCCAGAACTTAATGGGGGGGCTTTGGATAGAATCACTTTTCCATCAGCGAAAATGGATCGGCATTCGAAAAATTTTCCTCCTTAATCAAAGCTGCATCATTGAAGCTATGGTGGAAGTTTAACCCAAGGCAAAAGTTTTTGGGCAAATTTTATTAGCTCATTGTCGGGTTTCTAAAGGGGAAAGTATTTCATGGCGACGTCTTCAACTTTTACAAAATATAGCAGAACGAACCCCGGGTGTACAAGGCAACAAACGCATATGGATGCCTTTCCATCCCGGTGCGTTCAGCTAAAAGTCAGCTTATAAAAGTGGGTCAGGCAGAGGCAACAACCCATCCAAATTTTTGAGAAAATTAAACATCGCTTTCTTCCTCTTCGGATTCGCATATTCATGGGGGAGATTATTCAAAAAACTATATGCCTTTCCAAAAAGTTTTTTTGCGGGATTGGATTCCCCCCGAACCCCTCTCGATGCCCCTTTGTGTCTGAGCAAAAATGGGTTTTCCATACAACACCTTTTCCCCCCAAATGCAAAGTGGCTATTGCCCTTATGGCTTCTTATGGCCTACCTGGCAAAGAACCCACCCCCCCTTTCCGGGATGGGGGCTGGCTTGTGGAATATGATACAAAATTGGTTCCAAGCCCCCACCCAAAAGGGGCACAGTGTTTAGCTTTAATATGTCAGCAAAACACCGGGCCTTCATTTGCGGGAAAATTATGGAAGGGGGAGGGAACATAATGATCTTCGAAGGACGCACAACACAGTTGGAACACTCTATCACAGGGTCAAAGACCAGCTAGCCCTAACGCTCAGACCCCTATTTCCCCCAAAGTACATCCCGCGCAAGAAAGCTGCAGCAATCAAAAACCTTTTTGGGAAACCATCTTGGAGGAAAGGGGTTTAAAAAACAAAAAAAAACCTTAAATGGTTGGGACCCCCATCGGTTATGTCATTAACTCCGCTGTTTCAAAAAACCCAGGGGAGAGCGGCTTGGGTTATACTTTTGCGACGGGGAAAACGAGGGGTTCGTTTATACTTTTTAAAACAGGGGAAAGGGTGTAAGGGAAAATTCAAGGAATATCTATAAACTGGGGGGTATCCTTTTGGGCCCTTTTACCTCATGTGCTACCAACAATATCTCCCCAATACAGATCTAAACCAGCAACAAGTTATAGTGTCTTTTTCTTCAAGAAGGTATAGAGTGCCCGTGGAAACTATCCATCAAAAAAAACGGAAGAAAAAAAACCTGATGCAGTTTAACTTTCAGAAATCTGTTTTTCCATGTTACAGCAAAAACAAAAATGCTCTAGCAGCGGGCCCTTTCTACAGGAAAAACCACAACCTGATAGTACCACTATCGTGCGCTGGCAGGACCCCCCCGGAAAAGCTAAAAGGCATTACCTTCTAGATACTGCTGGATGTCCATACATTGAAACTAGTGCCCCCCCATCACAAGCAAACCCTTTCTGCCCTTTATTTATTCCTCCAGTGGGAGGAATGTTTTTTTGAAAGTATTACTAAATACTGCTTAACTTTTAAGGAATTAAGTTAATATAAAAAATAATTTTATATATATTTTAAAGTGACTGGGTTTGGGGATTTTGATTTTTATTTATTAAATTTAATTATATTTATCAATTTTAAATATAAAATATACTGTATATATTGGGGAAATTTTTTTGGGGTAGCCTAAAACTTGGAACTCGCATTAGTTTAATTTAGAATAAATTATATGGGCCCCACGTAGCGTTAGAGACGGGGGGAAAGACATACGTGAGGGGGGACACATTCCAATTATTTCATTTAAAAAGATAATGCTGAGACAGTATTAAACATTTTCATGGATCGTCAAACATAAGAATCCTTCTAATGGTTTTTTAGACATCCCAAAAAAGACACTTATTTTTAAACCCATTTTTGGCCCCAAAAAAAATTAAATGTTCTTGATTTCCATTTTTAAAGTTATATTTAATTTCTTTATATTCAAGAATCATGGTATTTGTAATGTTTTTAATTTCATTTTTTTACATTTTCCCATCAAAATCCCCTCTTTATTTTTGATAATTTTTATAATAGGTTGCTTTATCATTGCATTTTGTAGTTGAGCATTTTTAATTACATTTGAGAATATATAAATGTAATGTGTTACTTTTCCCAGGCATGGGGCCGTTTTTCTTTAAGTTGTGAAGATAGGATCGAAAATTTGGAATGCATCTACTTTGGGGAATTTAAAACCCACCTAATAATTACCCGATTATACAAAGTCAATCATATTACAATGTTTTTGCTAAAGTGTACTTATTGCTAATCAAAGAGCAGACGCAAAAAATATGAGACTGGAGGGTTTTAAATTACTATATTTAAAATTTAAATTAAAATTGTATCATATTTTATATATATATAATGAGATTTTTCAAATGAAAAAAACTTTTTTAATATTTGAAAAAGAATTATTATCAATGAAAATATAACATAAAAATATTTAAATAAAGCTAAAAGAGCAACTTTGGGATAAATATAAGTTTCTTTGATTTTTTTTAAAAATTTGGGTTTTAACCAAAAATTTTTTTAATTTGTAATACTACAAAAATTATCAATTTTATATGATTAATTTGTAATCAAATCATTTAAAAATCCACATTCATTTTTTTAATTTTAATTGTAAGAAGAATACATTTTAAATGATACGATTATTATTATTTAAATAATTTTTTATAGAATAAGGTTGAAATATTTGTAGTATTAATGTAATTATTATTTATGATATACAACTAATAAATAAAAAAGCAAATTAAGAAAAATTTTGTTAGTTTACTATAATTTTATTTAAAGAAAGAAATTCAATGCTATTGTTATCGTGAAAGGAAAAAAAAAAATAAAAAAAAATGCTATTAAAGTTTAAAAAATGCCCAAATTTTGGGAAAATCTAAAATGACCATCATGAAAAAATTTAAAACCCTTTAAACCCTTTTAAAGTAAAAATTTTTTACATTTACCATTTAAACTAAATTTTGTTTAAAGATTACTATTAAAATATACCCATCATATATAAATTTCTTATTTTTTAAAGTTAATAATAATAATTTTTTTTTGGCTTGGGCCCCTTTGCACCCTCGATTTTATATATTTAAAAATCCTCCCTTTAAACCCAATCTATTATGGATGCTAAATTTTCAATGGTCATATAGGGAAGGTGCCCCAAATACATTAAACCCAAAGAGTGTGGTATTTTTGTTGAAATTTCATTCAAAATTCCATTTAGCACTTAGCACATATGAGAACATATATTCTCCTAACTACACTCTTTTTTTTTTTTTAATTTTTTTTTTTTCGATGATTACAAAAAAGGGAGAGGGGATTTGAATCTAATCCATTCTACTTGAGAAAACTGGCATTCATGTTGCCCAAGCTATTCTATAAGGGTCTTGGCATTTGCTTTTTATTTTCTACTCTCCCAAATTCTCCAATATAAATATTACAAAAGAAAGCAATTCCACAAAAAACCTTTTTTACAATATATCTACTATAGTATGCTAGCCCTTTCATATTTTTATTTAATGTAAAATTGTTTATGGTTTTTATTAAATAGAACTTTTTAGATTTGAATTTCTAAGGTCTAATTCAACCTGTTTGAGCTCTTTATGCAAAGACCAACCTCTAGAGATGGCTATAGGAATAGGAGTATAAGTTAGTTTGCATGCCTAAAAGAAGCTTTTCATTTTTTTCCCTATAAATGCGTTAAGAATGTTAAAATCAAACCCTATCAAATGTGTCTCTAAAAAATTCATTGATAATTTTTCCCTTTTTTAATTTTTTCAATGAAATTTTGGGGAAATGTCTTTAAATACTAATCCTTATGATATTATGGTTTTTTAAAACCCCCACTTGAAAAAAAACGAGGCAATGGTTGCAGTGAAAGAGAAAAGATGTATTGCCTTTGGAAAGCGGGTAGATTTTGAATGCTTTAGAGAATTATTGCCCCCCTGAAAGGAGTGCATTCATTGTTTTTAAAAAATCCCCCCTCTTTTTTCTTTTTTCTGGCCTTTTACATGAAAATGATTTGTAGATCATCTTATTTTAAGTTCATTCATCGAAAAGGGTGATTTGTTATCTTGAGTAAAAAACTTTTTTACCATAGATCTTTTGATTATCTTTTTGTAGCATTTTATTCTGTTTTGCCAGCCACCCTATTTTAAAAATCTCATATCTATCCAGCTGGTTCATAGCCCCCCCCAACAATAAAAAATTTCATATTGGTTCTGAATTTAATTTTCTTTAATTTGTCATTTCCTTTTTTTTTTCCCCTTAAAAACAATAATAGCCTAAATTGGGGAAAAAAAAACGACTTTTTTTTGGCCTTCCCTTTTATTGTAAATAAAATAATTAAATGTGGTGGAAAAATATTTTCAACTTGTTTCGTGAAAAAGGCAAAATGATAAATGCGATTCATGACATTTTATTTTCACTGTTAGGGGAGGACTCTTTCAGTTTTTAGTTTACAGGTTATATATATTTACTAAGAGGTAAACAAATAAAGAATGAGAAAAATTTCTAATATAAGGTAACTTTAAAAGGTGGAAAAATCAATCATCTTGGAGGCAAAATGACATGTAATATAAAAGCATTTTGGGTAACATTTTTTCATTATTTGTTAGGATTAGTCGATCTTAGGTTAGTGACATAAAACTTTAAATAATAAATAAAAAAAATGAGGAGAAAATATAATATGTATAGTTTAATAAAAATTTTATAGTGCTGTCACTTTTTAATGTTTTGGTATAATTACTTTTTATCGTGAAATGTCTTTATTTAATTGTAATTTGGGGGTGTTACCCTTAAAATAAAAACCATTGATGCTTCTCGAGGGGTTTTTAACAACTTCTTTTTTAATAATAAATTTTTTTAATTACAAATTAGAAGATTTTCTATAATTGGGGTAAGAATATTCACACAAATTACTTTTTTAAATAAATTTCATTTTTGAATATCTCAAAAGTTTAAAGAAGGAAAATCAAATATTGATGTGAAAAAATCAGGAAAAAGTTGAAAAAATCTCAAGTTTAATGACGTAAAAATGGTTTTCACAAATATATTGTCAGCTATATTTATGGGTTTTCCAGCAGGCTTTTTGAATTAGATTTTAAGATGCTAAAAATAAGAGTTATAATTATAAATTTTTAATAAAAATAAATGTTATTTGCTGTTCGGAAAGCTGAAAGCAAGCTTTAGTTTACAGGGTATATGCACTATAAGACATATATTTTGGGGTAAGCGTTAAAGGGTAATTTTTTTGAAAAGGAAAAAATTTTTAATCTCCATCATAGTCCATTTCCATTTCTAGCATGTTATTATTAATGGGTTATATTTTTCAAACGTGGGTAAGAAAACCCTTTTATATTATGCATATATTTTAAAGTGCCATTTGAGATCTTTGTAATGCTTGTACTATATTTTATTTAAAGTGATACTCCACAAATTAGTCATTATTTTAGGGAGTCGTTTTCAAGAGGAAGAAGGAATGCTGCCCCAAACCAAATAACAAGCTTTATATTTTAGTTGCTTTATTTAAGCATGAAATAATTTTAGAAAAAATGTTTTTATTATACCAAAACTTTTGCATTTGTCTTTGAAATATACAGCTTGAATTTAGCAATCCCTTACTTTCAAGGTGAAACTAAAACAAAAGAAATATGAATTATTTTTTAGGATGCAATCTTTATTTTAATCTTCTTTTAATCTTGTTCTATTGTGTACTAATATCATTTTCATTTCGATAAGTTCACTGATAAGGATTTTGGCATACAGCTGAAGATTCTGCTCTATGTACAAAAGTACCCACAATTTTTTCTCTATTTTATATTACGCCATTTCTCATTTATCTTTGACTCATGCAGTTTGAATTAGAGATTATTATTCCATAAAACTAATACATTTTGTAGCTCTTATTAATTGTGGCATATAATTTCCAACTGATTCAATTTAGGTATCACGGCATTTCCTAATTAGAGATTAGTATTTTCATAGATAAAGTTATTTCATGCTTAGAACTATCTAAAGTAAATTGTATAATATTTTGGTTAAAAATGGAGAGAGAAACTTTTAAATCTGTAGTTTTAGGTGAAAAATATATTTTCTTTCATATCGAAGATGATACATTCTAAACCATATTAATAATGTATAGGGTTGAGTGACTTATTAATAATATTGACCAAATAGAGACCCTTAAATGTAATTTTCTTTTTTAAATGAAAAAGGTATAGGTTCTTTGGTGCATGTTGAATAGATGTGTTTACTATAGTACATATACCATATAAACTTAGGCTTTCCTTGTGCATTTTTTGACACAGCACGGAAAGCGTAATGAAACAAATTCAAATATGGATTGGTTTCACAACAACAAAGAATAGCTCTTTGATGCAAACTCTGGTTGCGCACAAACCGAATAAACGGAGATAATTCTCTCTCGAAGTGTATTTCAAATTGTGAATAAAACGTAACCCTAACATGTCTGACAAAATGGTATATATACTTCCCGTAAAATATCTAAAAGGGGAAAATCTAAGCGTATACGTGGAAATAAATAATGATATACACGTCTATAACCTATCGCATACACGGCCGTGCCTCTAGGCCGTGTATGTTTCTGGGCATGTGACGAGCGCGGTACATGGTCGCATATACGGCCGTGTCCCAAGCCGTGCCCAAATCCGTTGTAAGCTTCTGTGAGGATCCTGCTAGAACACACGGCCGTGTCTCTAGCTGTGCCTGTACCCGTGTGTCAACCTGTGTCCTCCATGATGTCCGCATCATTCTCTCCCACCCGTAAAGAACTCGACCCAAGTTCTCTTCTTGATAAATATGCTTTCCATGTCGTTTCCTCTCTTTGAATCGTCTTGATTTATCCCATTTATCTCGTCTCTTGACCGTGAGTCGCACTACATCATCTACCTCACTCAGAGTAACACTTGTCATCGAATCATTCCTTTGTGTCCAATCCGGATGGATTTGATTGTTAATGGGAGAATCATCTTCTACGTTGATAGGAAGCAATAGAACAGTTGTACTTATTATCTCTAGCACTTCCTCTGGGTTGGAATATAAGTTTTTGGGCAAAGCATTAAACTCTACATCCTTAATCTCCTTCGTCGGTGTCATGAATATGCTTAGATTATCTCCCTTCTTCAACTCTTCATTAACCACCATCACCCGGTCGTTACTCAACAACGGCTCCTCCACAATGGCTTCCTCACCAACACAATTTTTCATAGGCTTCAACTGCTTTTCCACTGCCCCCACCATCATCAATCAAAGTACTATGATCGTTAAGGGTTGAGTTTTCCTCTTGTTCAAACCCTACCCTCCTTAAACCCTTTTGGAATTAAGTTTACTGGCTTAGGTTGTTGTGGAACTTTCTGAGGAAGGATTAGCTCGTAATCAAGGGGAAAGAACTTTCGTTCTAGCAAAGTATTGCATCATAAACCAAGTCCTCACCGGATCTTTACCTCAAGGGTCTTACTCCCCAAAGTCGTTCCCACCAATACAATGCATCACCTCACAAATGACTCTCCACTAACTCTACCTTCATTCCCTCAGAAACCCTCATATGGTTAAAGAATCTTTCTATGTGATGCGGACATCGTGGAGGGCACAACAGCTTTACACGGCCCAAGGGCACGGCCGTGTATCATTTTACCTGGGCCGTGTATCACTTACACGGGCACAGGCAATGCCCAGCGACACGACCGTGTGCTCCAGTAGGATTCTCACAGAGTCATACATGGCCTAAAGGCACGGCCGTATATGAAACCGTGTACTATGCTCGTCATATACACAGAAGCCCACACGGCCTAAAGGAACGGTCGTGTACTCGACCGTGTATTATGTTCGTCGCATGCCCAGAGACATACATGGCCTAGAGGCACGGCCGTGTATGAGGACCGTGAAACTATGCGTGTCGCATCCCCAGAAACACACACGACTTAGAGGCATGGCCGTGTATCAAACCGTGTACTATGCGTGTATTTTATTATTTCTTTCCACGTGTACGCTTAGATTTTCCCCTTTTAGATACTTTACGGGGACATATAAATACTTTTTTGTCAAAAAAGATTAGGGTACGTTTTATTATCATATTGGAATACACTTTGAGAGAGAGTTTTCTCCAATTTCCGGGTTGTGCGCAACCAAATTTACATCAAAGATCGTTTCTTTGTTGTGTGAAACCAATCCAATCTCGGATTCGTTTCGTTATGCTTTCCACGCTGCGTCAGTTGGTATCAGAGCAAGGCAATTTCCTGCGGAGATGTCGACTAACGGTGGTGTTGATGGCGGTCGTATTCTTGACGGTGTTCGAGGTACGGAAGCCCTACGTTACGGGCAACAATACGAAGGGCGGTAGAGGAGACCATGGATCAGAAAATCCGACGAGAGGAACAGCGTCTTGAGGCCCTGATCTATCGATCCAATACAAACGGTAGCAGGCAGATCTATTGGAGACGACCGGAAGGCGATCCAAGGAGCAGTTCTGTTACTTATGATATGGATGATGAAGACGAGATTTTTAATAATCTGCCTAGGAGAAAAGGCCATGGTAACAAAAGACGGTACAACCGATGTGACTACAGGTATAAAGATGAAATCTTTTCTCAATTTAAATATGTTGTATCGGAGTTTGATGGTTTCCCGAGAGTCTGAATGAGTTTTGGGTTTGGGTAGAGGACATAGAAAGATTCTTTGACCATATGAGGGTTTTTCAGAGGGAATGAAGATAGAGTTAGTGGAGAGTCGTTTGTGGGGGTGATGCATTGTATTGGTGGGAACGACTTCGGGGAGTAAGACACCTTGAGGGTAAGGATCCGGTGAGGACTTGGTTTATGATGCAACACTTGCTAGAACAAATGTTCTTTCCCCTTGATTACGAGCGAATCCTCCCTCAAGAAAACTCCACAAACACCTAAGCTAGTAATTTAATTCCGGAAGGGTTTAAAGAGGAGATGGTCAACAAGAGGAAAACTCGACCCTTAACGATCATAGTACCTTGATTATTGATAGTAGGGGCAGTGGAAAAAACAATGAAGCCTATGAAAATTGTGTTGGTGAGGAAGCTATTGAGGACTCGCCATTGTTGAATGACAAGAGGTGTTGATGGTTTACTGAAGAGTCGGAGATTGAGGAAACTTTGAGCTTATTCATTGCACCAACGGAGGAGATTAAGGATGTAGAGTTTATGTTTTACCAAAAAACTTATACTTCAAACCAGAGGAAGCGCTAGAGATGACTTATGGAGTACAAAATACAGAGAAAGAAGCTCATGACATTCTCAGTTTATGCATTTGAGAGTGGCACAAATACTTTGGACACTACTGAGGCTTATCTAATTCCAACGAAGAAAGAAACTTAAGGAAAAAAACAGATCGTTATATTGGTAGCTGGTTAAAGTCTCAGCCACATGACAAGGCCATTGTGGTAACAAAAGTTTGTAGTTATTCAGAAAGGTCAAGCTATATTCATGAAAATGCAAAGGTTTTACGGGTTGATGCTGCTAACATCAAAGAGAGTGTAGAAAAAAGCCTTAAGAGATTTGGCACTAACGACATTGATTTGCTGCAAATTCATTGGCCAGATCGCTATGTTCCACTGTTTGGTGAGTACTCATATGATTTCTCAAAGTGGCGACCAAGTGTGCCTTTTGTTGAGCAGTTACAGGCCTTACAAGATGTTATCAATGAAGGAAAGGATCGCTACATTGGTGTTTCAAATGAGGCTTCATGTGGAGTAATGGAATTTGTTCAAGCTTCTAAAGTTGAAGGGGTTCCAAAGATTGTTAGCATACATAATAGCTATAGTTTGCCTGTTAGAACCCGATTTGAAGTGGATCTAGTTGAAGTACGCCACCTGAAAATTCGCAACATAGGCCTCCTTTGTTATTCTCCATTGGGTGGTAGATCATTGACTAGAAAGTATTTGGATATCAATTCTAAAGCTGCCAATAAGAAGAGGTTGAACCTATTTTCTAGATACATGGAGAGGTATAATCGTTCCATCCATAGAACTATTGGAAGATCACCTTTTTCAGTGGCCTATACAAGGCACCTTCTCACGCTCTGGACCTAGTTTCCTTACCCAAAGATGAGGAGGGCCTACGTAGCAGCAAAGCACCTGGCGGAACAGTACACACAGTGGCGTCGGAAATCAAAAGAACAAATTTAGAAAGTGAATGAGCGATATAAGAAAGCCGCTGACAGACATAGGAAGAAGAAGTTATTCAACGTGGAAGACCTAGTGATGGTTTTTCTTAAAGAAAGAGCGTTTCCCCGTGGGTCATTTTAGCGGAGTGGCAGCCGAAGAAGTATGGGCCCTACAAATAGTGGCCAAAATCAATGACAGCGCCTATGTGGTTGGCCTTCCGGAAAGCATGAAATCTCCCCGACCTTCAACGTGGCAAATTTATCTCCATTTTACACTGATGACGCACCCCTTTATCCAGAAGCGAACTCGGGGTCGAGTTCTACCTTGGTGGGAGAGAATGATGCGGACATCGTGGAGGGCACAACAGCTTACACGGCCCAAGGGCACGGCCGTGTATCATTTTACCGGCCCGTGTATCACTTACACGGGCACAGGCACGCCTAGCGACACGACCGTGTGCTCCAGTAGGATTCTCACAGAGTCATACACGGCCTAAAGGCACGACCCTGTATGAAACCGTGTACTATGCTCGTCATATACACAGAAGCCCACACGGCCTAAAGGAACAGGCGTGTACTCGACCGTGTATTATGCTCGTCGCATGCCCAGAGACATACACGGCCTAGAGGCACGGCGTGTATGAGATCGTGTACTATGCGTTTTCGCATGCCCAGAAACATACACGGCTTAGAGGCACGGCCGTGTATGAAATCGTGTACTATGCGTGTATTTTATTATTTCTTTCCACGTGTACGCTTAGATTTTCCCCTTTTTGATACTTTACGGGGACATATAAATACTCTTTTGTCAGATAGATTAAGATACATTTTATTATCATATTGGAATACACTTTGAGAGAGAGTTTTCTCCAATTTCTGGGTTGTGCGCAACCAAATTTACATCAAAGATCGTTTCTTTGTTGTGTGAAACCAATCTAATCTCGGATTCGTTTCGTTAAAGCTTTCTGCGCTGCCGTCACTATGTCCTCTACCCAAACCCCAAAACTCATTCAGACTTTTCGGTACCATCAAACTCCGATACAACATATTTAAATTGAGAAAAGATTTCATCTTTATACCTGTAATCACATCTGTTGTACCGTCTTATGTTACCATGGCCTCTTCTCCTAGGCAGATTATTAAAAATCTCGTCTTCATCATCCGTATCATAAAGTAACAGAACTGTTCATTGGATCGCCTTTCGGTCGTCTCCAATAGACCTGCCTGCTACTGTTAGTATTGGATCGATAGATCAGGGCCTTAAGACGCTGTTCCTCTCGCGGATTTTCTGATCCATGGTCTCCTCTACCCCCTTTCGTATTGGTTGCCCGTAACGTAGGACTTCCGTACCCCGAACACCGTCAAGAATACGACCGTAGTCATCACTGTCGTTAGCCGACCCTATTCGCAAGAAATTACCTTGCTCCGATACCAACTGACGCAGCGCGGGAAAGCGTAACGGAAACAAATCCAAATATGGATTGGTTTCACAACAACAAAGAATAGCTCTTTGATGCAAACTCTGGTTGCGCACAAACCGATAAACGGAGATAATTCTCTCTCGAAGTGTATTTTCAAATTGTGAATAAAACTTACCCTAACATGTCTGACAAAAGGGTATATAACTTCCCCGTAAAATATCTAAAAGGGGAAAATCTAAGCGTATACGTGGAAATAAATAATGATTACACGTCTATAACCTATCGCATATACGGCCGTGCCTCTAGGCCGTGTATGTTTTTGGGCATGTGACGAGCGTGGTACACGGTCGCATACACGACCGTGTCTCAAGCCGTGCCCGAAACCCGTGTAAGCTTCTTGTGAGGATCCTACTAGAATACACGGCCGTGTCTCTGGCCGTGCCTGTACCCGTATGTCAACCTGTGTCCTCCATGTGTCCGCATCATTTTTCATGTTGATTATCTATTATTATTGTACCCTGCGATGAACTAAAAAGGTATTCATATATTGATAGATCTATAGGTATATGTTTATAAAGCTTTTTTGGGTGATTGTATGTCTTGTTCCAAATTGTGGCTACAAATTACGAAGTTCTAGCTAAAACCCTTATTATATAGTGGTAATTAATATAAATACTGATTTTTTAATCAGATGGATTGGGTTTGAATTGCTTTTTGTTATAATCATTCAGAATAAAAAAAGAAAAAGTCATATAATCCTAAATTACAAAGTAAGGTTGCGCATGGAACCGCAGTAATACTTTAAATCAGCACTAAATTAATTTATATAAATTGCTTATTTCAAGATAATAACTAGAAAAAATGGACCATCAAAGCTTATTGATTTTACAATAATTACTATATAGACAAAAAAAAAAAAAAAACCTGAACTTACCTTAATTCCCTCTTCATATGTCTGTTTTTCCTTCTACTATTCACCTAACTCTTCAATGTTAAAAATCCAACAGGGTGACCGATGAAGCCCAAGTGAAATGGTCTAATCATCGTTGTGCACATGCACACATATATATCTAATATTTTTCAATGTTAAATTTCTTATTCTTGTAAGTGTCGCGCTCACCTATAAACCCAAACTCCATGGTTAGCAATCTTTTACTTAGTATATCACTGTGCATTATTAGTCCAAAAATAATTTCGATTTTGCATTTTAATCTCATTTAGCACAAAGCTATCCTAGCCCTACGAACTCAAATGGAAAGTTGAAGTTTAGTTAATGACACTATTACTCTATGTGAATTGATTGGTAATATATAATAAAGTCTTATATATTACAAAGTGGTAGTTTTTGGGCACATGTACATTAAAATGAGAATTTATTAATGAAATTTGAATTAGAATTGCACTACAGTTTCAATCTTCTTCTAATTTAGCGTTAATCATTTCTAACTTGCTTAATCATACCCATGGATGAATCATTATAGTTCGATATTATCACAATCCCAACTTTATAATTAGTTGGAATGCCAATTAAAACTTTTAATTTATGTGATATTTAGAATAAAAATTGAATTTCTGACATGCAGGATGTGTTTTGACAAACATATACTAAAAGTGATTGATATCTACTTATCTTCGAAATCTCTAATCCAACAATTAGATGTGTTTCTAGCAATTAACTTTCATTTCCTTCTTGTTGGTTCAATATCCTTTACGTGCCAACACTTCTACTTCTTCACTTAATAATCCAATAATCACGGACATGACTAGAGCAACTCATCATTCACATGTCTAATAATTATACAAACATAGGGATTTCAGAGTTCTAATGTGCCCAGCATCCAACGACGATAATGAAATGAGAAAGTGCGAATGCAGAGGATTACAGTGGTTTCAAGATCCTATATGAGGGAGGGCAAGCTATACATAGGAGGGATCAAATCATAAAAAATACAAATATTTTTATTTTTTTCCTAAATTCAATGAATACTTTTTCAAAAACTCCATAGTGTCAAAAGGGTTGCTACCGGATCTTGACCTCCCTTTATCCGCCCTTGATCAGAGGATTACACACACACATACATATATAAAATGAGAACTAATGTTGTAGGTTCAGCCATATCTATAGGCATCTTTTTTGGGCATATCAAAGGATTATTTTGTTCTTTGCCTATTTAAACTGTTATTTGTCCTTTATATAACTATTTAGGCCTGTACATATTACAATATATTTACATTCGATTAATCTACCGTGTTTAACATGCATCTAATATCAACATTTTATTTTCAATATTCCATTATTTTTATTTTAATACTAAGGGACTATATTATGAACACCATTCTTTTATATATATATATTAATGATAAGGGTCAAACAAGTTAAATAAGTTAGCTCGATCTGACCACTACCATTAGAAAGTGGGAAATAGTTGAATCATCGTCGGTCGCCGAGGTGATCAAAAAGCGCTGGGTGCCAGTTGCAAGAAAGGAATCGTCACTCTCTCTCATCAACACTTCTCAAAAGAGAAAACCGGCCCAAAGTAAAATTTGAATGATTTTTACTTTTGATGGTAAGGTCCCTAATCGACTTTTCATAATGGGAACAGAGCTCGAGGACACAAATAATAATAATAACAATATATATATATATATATTTAGATAATAATTTAAAAAACCCTAATCAGTGCTTCCATTTTGAAAGGGGCTATTGCTTCACAAAGAAAATAGAATATTTGGTCAAGAGATTGACCCTTGTTGTGACCATATCTTTATACGTTTGTGCCTTACTTTGTTCAATTATTTTAAACAAGTGTATCCAAAAAATGGACCCAAGCATTTCGACACATAATAAGTAATTACTGACAAGACTTATTCTGTGTGTTTTGCACAATTCAAAAATACTCTTTAACATATATTTATTTTTTTTAATTTATAATTTATAATAGTGATTAGTTTTAATTAAAGGTGTACTTGGTAGGAAAAACATGTTCCTCACCTATAATTATTATTATTATTTATAACATTTAAATATTATAATTAATCTTAAGGTTTTAGCTCCGTAACTCGCTTAGTTAAGGTTGTGGTGGGTAATAATAGTACTGTTTGACAATCAATATGGTAGTGAATAAAAAAAAAAAAAAGAGCACGAATAAATATTATTCGTCCATTTGGACAGTTATTATTCTCGCTGCATATTTATCTTGATTATGATTAACTTTATCTATTCATTTTTTTTTTATGTAGCGCACAATCATTGCGACCGTACCTAATATATTAAACGTGTTTGTTAACTTTTGTTTAGTAATTTCAGATAGATAAGTGTTTCAGCTATCTATTTATTTATTTTTTGGCTGTTGTGTTTTTACTCTCAAGTATAACATTCACAAGTTAAAAAAAAAGAAAAGAAAAGAAAAGAAGAAGAAGGAGTATCGTTACACGTCAACTAGTGTCACCCAAGTGAGATATAGAGACGTCTTTATCTCATCTTGGCTTTGGAATGCTGTTTTTTGCGTTCAATTGTTATGCTATTATAAATAAGTTAATAAAAAAAAAAAGCGGGATGCGCATATTAAAGATTCGGTATACATGATAATATATTATTAAAGAGATATAAATAGAAACACCACTCAATAAACTTAGTTGCAGTATTTAGTATTAAAAGGTTTCATGAAAAATTAATGGGAAGCTAAAAAGAGCTGACAGCTCTCCATTTTTCGGATTCTTATATAACAGTTAAAACATTTATGCGAAAAAAAAAAAAAATATCTACAATCAAGTGAACATATTTTATTACAAACGAAGTAAATTTAATTTTTCAAATCATAGTTGATAAATTATCATGAAAAAGAGAACTTTAACAATCCTAGCCACAAGCCATGCATTACTTTCACTGCCCTAAAAATTATTAGGGCGCCACTAGTTGGTATGGACTAATTATTTGCTTACTATATCAGTAAATACTAATTATAAAGAATGATGTATACTACATTTTTCAATAATTGGAGAATATTTATACTTAGCATTTAAGATCTGTCGGTCAATAATTTATAAACACTTGTGCTGAAATAAAATACACTTCTAATCTCTGGATGTTTTCTTGCAACCTGGTTTTGGAACTTCATTCTTCCATAAATATATCGTCTTCACCTTTCTGCTTTCCCCCCTTCTTTTTTTCTTTTACTTCTTCTCCGTTTCTTTTGTTGTTGTTGTTGTTTTTTGATTTTTTTTTTTTGTCTTTATTTTTGTCTTTTTTGTCTCTTCTCCATGTAAAAAACGACAGCGTAAGCGGCAAAAGGAACCTTATCTATCTTTCGAATTTTTCGATTGCATCATTTACAAGAGTTAGGTTGGCGAATTTATTTATTGAAGTTAACTTTAGAGTTATATATAGAAAAATATTCATGTATCATTGTAAATAAATATGATTCACCTTACATATATGAATTAACTATTACTATCTAATCAATGGAATAAATTTAATTTATAACTTTTCCTTGAAATCCATAGTGTATATTAGCAAAATAGTTTTGTTATTAAAATTATTTTAAATATGTGAAATGAGTTGAAATCGATTATGACTCAAGAATTATATAATTATGAAAAGTAAATAGGGAAAAGGAAAAAAAAAAAAACAGAGAGACAAAGAAGCCAGAAGGAATGACGTGAAAGGAAAAAAGAAAAAAAAAAACTTAACAGAAAAGAGAGAATCAAACAAAGCAAAAGAAAATGAAGGTAATTTTTAAGTTTAAAAAATGGATCACTTCTTAACAATTTAAAAAACTCGTCCATTCAAACCGAATCATTGTCTAATGCTAACTATTCATATTGAGGAGTTATATTTTATATTTGAATTTAAATAGGTTTATGTTTGAAATCTCAATATGTAACACTGTATTTAAAAATCTAAATCCATAATGCAACCTACTTAATATGCATGCTGTGTCAAGATTGAACCTATTTATCAACTAAAAAAATTCTAAAATAAATATACCAAAGCTATCAAGTCTCCATATGAAAAACAAGCTTCCGCTATTATGTTCCATTTGCTAATTGTTTATAAAGAAAACTTGTAAATCTCTCATGAGGTTTTGATGATAATAAAACTCATATCTCATTATAGCTTTTTATATATAATCTTTACATAATATAATATAAGGGAAAAATATAAATTTAGTTCTCAATGTTTATCATCTTTTTACTAATTGTTTAATGCTTTGTTACATTACAATATTATGTGAGTTTTTTGCTTATTTAAATTAATTAATATCTTGTTTCGTTAGTTGTTGAAAATATACATACACACATACATACATATGTATATATGTTATTGATGTTTTATTAATTGATCAAATGTTGAATGTATATGTTATAGATGTTATGAGATGAAGTGTTGAATCTATATTTGTGTGAATACTTAATAATAGGTAATTCACATGAAGAATTATATATGTTTGTAAAAGTGCTTGTTACATACATATATAATATATTGTTATCAAAAATAATATCTATATGGAGAGTTGCTTTGTTGGATACATATGTTCTTTTATGACATCTATTAATATATATGACGATGTTTTATATGCTTTAAAGACAAAATAAAAAAGGATCGACAAAATATGGATTAAATTACGATTTGGAATATTTGTTGTATGTTTGACATGTAGAAATATACATTTGCTCTTGTCAACAGCTATAATATGTGCCTTGACCAAAGGGAAATTTGTTTAAAAAAAAAATTAAAAAT